>JAQGCA010003589.1:0-11538 GCA_034698945.1 Protaphorura quadriocellata
ACTTGGTTTTGAGGATCCCCGTTGTGACTTTATGGAGTCATTATTTCTCCTTCGGTCTATGCCCTTGTGACACTTTCACTCTAAATATTTTCATATTTTCATTCAGAAACCATGTATCGAGCCCGGAACTCCTTTTCCAGTCTCTTGCGCTTAAATTGCTGTACAAAATGACTTTGGGTCTTCCTTTATGGTATCTGCAACTCCGGTTTCACTTGGCTGGAACTTTACGTAGTTCCAACTGATGACCTAACCATTTTTGGAAATATCCGAGCTCAAAAGGTAAAAATATTCTGTAAATTGGATATTACAATTATACGAGCGTATCAATTTGGATTAGACGATTTCTAATAAGACAATCTCATTAGACACCTCATGGTGTTTATTGGTTTTCTTACCGCTTTCATGTCTATCCTGTGTACAGGGTAGTTCATAACATTTTATCCTTCCCACAAGAATTGAAACGTGCATTTTCCACAGAATTTTATGATAATTCTTATAATGATGCTTGTGGACGGCCTTAATGAGCCAAATCCTAGTTATTGTAATGTTAAGTTTTACTGCACAGAAGTTTCAAAGTATTACGGGACCTGGATTTGGCTCTGACGATTTCTAATTAATAATTTGATAGGAACCTTCCTAAATCTCGCCGCAATCCTGCACGGATCACAAAATCCTTGTCAGAAGTGCTCATCAACAACCGCAGCCTGGAGTTGTCTGAAGCAGAATGAATTTTCATGCATTTCAATTTTTTCATTAAAGTTTCATTCAATCATCAAAGGAAAAACTTGTTCAATTTGTGGAACTCCAGTCATAACAAAAACTGGAACTGGGAAACCTGTCACAAACTATTTGTATGTCAAACGATTAACAAAAGAGAAAAGGACACGGATGTGGTGCAATTATTAGTTTCTCGACCTCCATTGCACACCAGGAGTTGTGAACATTAAAAAAGGAATAATGTCTCAATACGATATCCGTTCCCATAGTTACACTTCATAGTTGGGTCCATTACAATTTTGTGTTATAATAAACTCTGTTGTAATGGTGTGTCTATAACGATGTAACATTATTCTCCAAGAAGTTTTATAATGATACATTTTAACGAGCAAAACAAACATCTGTAGACATCATAATCTGGAACTTTTGTGCACATTTGGATGTTAACCCAAATATTGGTCCCATAATTCATATATTTGGTGATTTCAGGTTGAGAATCAGTCAGAAAATTTGTGTCTACATGGACGACAGGATTTCAATTCAAGCTCCATGCACTTATCGTTTGATAAGTCTTCTGAAGAATCCTCGTTCATCATTTCCCACTTTCCTCGAATGACATTTAGATAGAACTCACGTCCGCTCTACAAGACCCGACCGGGTCGGGTGTATTAGGACGTGTTTCAGAATAAACTTATTTTAAAACTAAAAGTTGGAACCACAGACCTAACCATAACCTGAAAAAGAATTGTGAATTTGAGGTCACTGAATAAACTAATGGTTGAAGTAAGTTCTCCCTATAGACAGACTACGAACATTCCTTGTCGACAATTCCCTACTATACCTTTCATGACGAAATTAATAATTTGAAAGGAATCCCCACATCATTACACTTTGAGTGGGAGCCCATTCATATCTAAAAGTAAATAAGTAAAGTGTTAATTACGTAGGCGAGTATTTCGTCCCGCTCATTCACCGTCCTCCGTACTTAGCATCATCTTTAAATTCAAAGACGTGGATAAATCTTTGCTAAAAATAAAACAAGTTTTATAGTTGTGGCCTTTGGAATTCAACAACATAATTGCTTTGTCATGGGACAAAAATAATTGCAAGTTGTCACAGCAAGGCCAAGACAAAATCTGTAATCCCTGGAACTGAGACTAAAGACGAAGGTGTCTATGTAGTTAACGATTTAGAATGGCTCCTTAAGATTCAATATTACGCCTTGGCGCTGTAATCTTTTGTTTTATAGAAACCACCGTTCGATTTAAGGAGTTGTTCGATAGAGGGAGATGAAAAGCGTTGCTTAAAATATAATACAACGCCATGCCGTTATATATTTATGATATTTCTTGAGATAAATAAATCACTGACACGTCAAACAACGCCAGTCGTTCTAAACCAGTAAAAACGATAATCGTAATACGTTGAAACAACAGATCTGATTTTTATCCCCGTTTTTTTTTACAGCAAAACATTGAATGTTTTCCTGAAAGAAATCGAATCTGTGAGCAGAACACGCTCATGGCTCATGGAATAGGATCAACTTTGCCGAAGTGTTGGATATCCACATCCTTCTTTACAGGTCGTTAAATATGACCCAGACTTTGGACGAAAAGATAAACATGCAATGTGTGTCGGCATAAAAAGTACAAGTAGCTCTACTAGGATGGAATATGGAAAGCATCTACTCCAACCTCCAACTATATTTCACAATGGAATGGATGTAAAATATACATACATATTTCCTTAATAGTCCGATCTGAAACATATGGAGGCATTTCAATAGTCCATCACTCAAGTTCTGCCAGGTTGCGTGTGTGTGTGAATTCCTAAAACGAAGAATACTGTACTGAAGATTCAAGTTTCCGGGAACTCACGTCACGTTTCTCGGATTTCCTTAAATCAAGCCATTGCTAAATGAATAATTCAAACGGGATCGGATTGACACAACGAGATCGTCTAAGGTTGTGTGAAATTATGACGCCTTTTCTGACAAGGAGCATTATTCAGATGTAAAATGGTGACCAGGATAAGCTTTCAAAGTTGCTTCCTTTTATTTGCATTCGCACGCTTAGCATTGTTAAACACCTTCGAGCACTTTTTAGTAAAATTGGTTACCCTTCAATATCGGCCTGGGAATGGTATTCCATGTATTAGGAAAACTTTTCTACAGAAATATCTCTCCAATACCATATTCTCCAGGGGTAGAATTCTTACAACAGAGATGTCTAGTTATCTTGACTGTCCAGACTCCGACTCGAGAATATTTTGTCGTCTCTTATAAAATACGCACCGTAGAATAATTTTCACAAAAGCTGCACTGATATATCAATTCAATTTCAAAACTTCCCGGCTCAAACTCATATGTGGCCAATGACCTTTGAAACTGAGTAGTTGTTGAGTTTCGAAATATCAATTTAGGATATCACTAATCAAATATTACTACTATTATTATTCAAATTCTTATGCAAATGCGACTTTATATTCGTCACCGAGAGCTAACCGTGAAAACTTTGAAATTGACATCCGAGCAGTGTTCTTTGTAAGTAAAGGGCTCATAGGATCTCTACGTCAATCAATCACATTCAAATCTTTGTTTGGAATAAATTAGCTTATCACTGCCGGAACATGCATAGAACAAAGCAGAGCAATTTGAGCAAGACGAGAGTAATACGAGCTAATGCATCTTCGATAATTTAAAAAGAGAAGAAACGTTGGAAGAAATTAAACAAATTCTAAGAAGTCAAAGGTCGGAATAGGTCTGAGATGGATCATTTGTCGTTTGTCTCTAACTCTTTCAAAGATATTGGTTGCGTAATGTTGGGAAAAAATCCAAGAAAATCCTGGGAGCCAAACATGTGTCACTTTACTCCTTGTTCGAAATAGAACGACGTACGTAAACGTAAACGTAGATTTTTTATTTTATTTTACAAAACACTTACTGTGAGTGTGACAGGGAAATCGTCAGAGTAAAAACCCAGTTAGAGGATTTTCCAACTTGCATTCGACGTGTACGCCTTCATTTTCGCTTCAATTAATTTATTGGTGAATGCGGCTGGAATGAAGTGGGTGGAAATGGCAGACAGAGAATTTCAACGAGTGTCGATGAAACATTTTACTTTTACTTTACGGCAAAAAGCTTTTAAGTCAAACGGAAGGAACCAACAAGCAGATGATCGCCGAAAATTAATCTGACTTTCAATTTCAACCAGGGCCAAAGAGTCATATTTTCAAAACAGAAACAAGGAAGTTTACGGTTTCACAGAGTTCATGGTGTTAGTTAACCTCTAACGATAAAAATTCTGGCCGAGGATATGTCAAGTAGTTTGTCTTTCTTACAACTTTTAAACAAAACATTACCAAATAGTTTGGAAATCATGCCAAAACAGTTGTTCCCAAATTCAGACAAATCATTCAACTGATCTTAATTCACAGAAAGGGAAGTTTCGCTTTAGTCAAGTTTTTCTGAACCATAAACAAACAAATGTCGGTTCAATTATCCAGAACCAGAAAGTTTGTAATGGATGGCCGTGCCGAGAAATCCCTGATCGACGACCGCAGATATGATCGATAGTGACTCAAATTGAACAGTGCCTGTTATTGAAACAAGATCTTTTCATCTGATTCAACTAAACATAAGATGCATTGAAAATGGCGAATTAAATTAGCAATAACCACAATAAAGATGCTCCAATGCCATTAGGTACTATTTTATTATGCCCGGGCAGTTGCGCCGATATCTTTAATTTCCGGACTCCGGCAAAATACTGAAATAATAGACCTGCCACAAAAAGTCAGGGCGACAAAAGGATTCTACTGAAGACCAAATCTGATTCGAAGCCGCACTTCTGGGGTAATTAGTTTAAAAACACCATTTTAGAAAATAGAAGCATATTAATAAGTAAAACAAAAGAAAAATGTGTTCAAAGACTTACCCAAGCACCGAGCGCTGTGTAAATAACGAGTGCAAGGAATAGTCCGAAATGTGCACCCCACTTTTTAACGTTCGTAAATTTTTTGGACTTCGGCGTACTTCCCCACCGAACATTTTTACTCCCGACATCTTCATCAGATTCTTCATTCGTACCCATTAGTAGCACCCTCAGATATTTACCACCTTTTTGGAAGAATCAAAAATCACCGAAACTTTTCTTTTCTCGTTTTTCTTAACTTTTGTATATATTTATGTATCTTTTTTCACTCACTCACTACAAGTCCTGGGGTTTTGTAAATAAATCACTGGATCATAGGCAGAGTCAAGTGTGTGAACCGGTGGAGGACCGGACGGTGAAGTGTTGGGGAAGAGACTCTAGAGACAACTACCCGGTTTCGGGACTCAACCAAGTTTTCATTCTTCAACATAGTCGTCGTCTCCCCAAAAAACCGACGGAGACTCCACGTGGCCAAGCCTGATTTAGAACTCAGGGGATAGAAGAAGTAAGAAGAAGAAGACGATTCTAAGAAAGATCTCCAGAACATCATCTTCATTTACGCTACGACAGAAAAGTTGTACGTCTAGCTCCAAGGACCGGCCAAAAAAATAGTCCAGACTTTGAGAGAAGGTAAACCCACGATTTCGATCTCATCACCACTGGCTAAATGTGTAAACGTGGATACGATAAATGCATGTGATGACTCATCATTTATTTTCTGAGGTTTTTGTGGGTTCTGCGGTCTTAGTTTCTCTTTTTAGAATTTAAAAGGATCTTACTCCGCTGAGGACACTCGGTTACGGTAATACTGCTCGCCCACAGATACATCTTTAAAGAAGAGACTTAAGCTATGCCATATATATGGGATTGAACCCCCAACATAACGAGGACGTAACGTCAAACTGTACCAAGATGTTGCAATGGACTGACGAAAATTCATGAGTTCTGTCCGAACTTGACCACCGATCCGATTAGACGTAACCATTAGTTTTTTTGAAGGTTCGATGCCCTATGACTATGACCTTCTCGGGAAACTCTTCGTTACTTCAGTGTTCAAAGTCCAGAGGACAAATCAAAATGTTTGTCAATGGATTTTCCTTCGATTCCGCTTTCTTATGGAGCTGGAGGCACATTCGAAAGGCGAAAGAGGAAAGAAACCCTATCTTTACAAATAAAAATTATTCGGTACAAGGTCATCAGTAGAATTCTCAACATTTCCTGTTATTTGCCCCGATTTCTTTAACGACTTCTTGTGAGAATTTTGAAAATCTGAGCAAAATACAGATGCCGACAGACGATACCCGCTTTTGGATGCCGCCTTCAAACTCCAAATGAAAATGTCCTCGGCGGCCTAACACAATTACATTTCGGAGACGCAAGTTGATCAGAAACCCGGGTAAAGACCAATTAATATGAAAATGGCTTACGCCTTACACTTTCCGCATTGCGTTTGTATTTTCCCCGGACGGTTGTACAGTACAGTCGTGAAAACATTTATAGAAGTAGATGCGATAGGATCCATTATTCCTAACGGACACCTAGATTTGCTAATTCACGGAGGAAATTCGTAATATATTCTGATCAAGAGCCTCCTGAGACATATAATGTTAATTTGAATTGCCAACGTACCATTGGACACATTCGAGCAATAATGTCAACATTTCGTTGACGCAATACGTGTGAGGCCCACAGGTGGCGCCATTCGCCGCATTCTATAATAACCTGGTTTCATGCTCATGTACTTATGTAAATTATTAAAATTTATTCACGACCCCAAAAACTTTCTAACACAGGCAAGCACGAACGATGTAATGAGTCTCCCAAGAATACAATAAACTAATTAATATTGCGGGGAGCACGCGGACCTCAAATTGCACGAGGGATGCGGGATATTGCAAAAATAGAGGATTCCGGGGAACCAGGCATCACCTCAACACGCATTTGCGAATTGAACATGACTCACGTCCCTTCATTATCAACGCATAAACAAATACGACGAAAGCATTTCGAAATTAAGGAAGTTATGACTGGTGTCAAAATGGCACTGAATAATTTTAAAGAATATTGGACTGGAATATTTTATATCTGGTTTCATCATTGAGGACGGATAAGCAAGCACTTCGTCGATGTTAAGACTGGTTTTAGTAGTAGCGTGTGTTTTGATCCAATTCTGACAAAGTTCCACTTGAGATCAAATTACGTCAATTTTGCTAAGGTCTTCAAAAAATATTTTGCTCCAACATTATTATTCTAAACTCGAATATTTTGGACATGCACGGTCCGCTGTCGTTACACCTCCGTGGGCTTAATATCGATCGTGCAGGACGAATTCAAATATCTGGGACTAGGACAACTTTCATCAACTTTCGCCAGACTGAATCGCATCATTTGCAAAAATAAAAATTGGAAGTTCGAGCGTTCCCACTTCATATTCCTTTTAAATGCCTTTCAGTTTCAGTCAACGAATTACACCGTTTCAACTTCTGTTTGCAATTGATTGCGTCATCTGCAGTTTACAGGGCGAAATCTGACGACAGACTTTCTACAAGATCAAGTTCAAAAAGTATAACTTCATTTTTTGGCAACCTCCGGCTATATACACATACTACGTCATTTATTCGGTCAGTAGGTCAAGTGAACTAAATTGTTAACTGTACGCACAACGCGTTAAATCTTATACGAAATCAGAACGATAGTTGTCCCAAAGTCAATTTGTCTTCCTCGTGTCATATTTTTTCTAAAAAGGAAGATGCTCTGTCAGGTTGCAAATACGTGGGTTATGACTCGATGTAATCAATCCTGCCTTCCTGTCTTCGCGGTTAAGCCTGACTGACAATAAGCTGACTCTTCCAATTTTCTGGAAGTAAAAAGAAATTGTTATGTTATTGCCCGGTGACCGTCCTTTCTCGTAGATTTCTTATAATACGTTATCTGTATTGTGTTCGCGCGAATAATTGTCGGTTCTTTGCAAAAAACCGTTACAACCTTTATTGCCAGCTCTGGAATTGCAAATCAATTCAACTCCTCTCTCCACACTCTTATACACTTTGTTGGTTGCTTTCTTCATAATTATTAGGCAGACTTTACGCGATAATTTCTGAAACAAACAAACAAACATCATGCTTATTCAAATTAAGTGCGGAGTAAGCCCGCATAACACAGAATGAATTTATATAATTAGATCCCACAGCACAGTCATAGTTTGTTTAATGTATGTTTTGTATTGTCCTTCGACTTTCTCCCGTCAAAGAGAAAGTAAGTGAAAGGAGAAGGGGATTGGGCTATAGCTAATAAAACTGTCTCCGGACTAATGGAATGAGACGAGGACGAGGACACAGTGTAAACCTTTATTCCTATTTTAACAAATGACTGGAGTCTGAGTATCCAGGGAGATAAGAGAACACATCCTCATAAAATTTAACGCACAAATTCTTTGTCTGTCCCACAGAGACATGTGCGAATTCCATATTTCCCACTTCAGTCGTCTCCATCTGAAATTCAGTCGGAAAATTTAAAACGATCGGTCTTATCTCCTTATTGTGTTAAAAAGCAATTGAAACACTCATTCTTTTGCTGACTGCTCCGTTGGATGACCCAAAAATGAGGTACTTTGCTGGCTGTGAAACAGATTATTGGGAACGAGTCCTTGTCGTCAGAAAGTGTGAGTTGCTGCTAAGATACTCAACAAGCATTTAATGTACAGGGTGGCGCATAAGTTTTGTTTTGGCGACTAGGTTTCTTAAGTTGACTAAGTTTGTTAAGGCGACTTTCACTTAAGCAGAAATGGCATTTATAATTTCTGAGAAAAGTGGACTTACCAAATGATACCTGCACTACATTACTTATGTGGGACCCTGTTCATTCCGTGGAGTTACACGGTCTAGCCTTAATATATTTTCATTGGCGGAAATGGGGCTTTGTAAAACCGTTGGAAAATAAAAAAGGAGACAAAAAGGAAGGATGATTCCCTGGAGATGCAATTACACAAAATAACTCCAAGACGATTCTTGGACGCAATTCGTCCAGGCAGGAGTGGGAGAAAAGTTGCCAGAATGGAATTGCTTTACGCAATGACGTCCGGATTTTGACCTCCACTTGCCAATTTACGGACTACGAATGTGAAGTCCATTCTGTCCACAAAAATTGTATTCCTAGTATTTCTTTCCACGTTGAAATGTTTTGTGTCCGTTGTTGTGATTTAAAATGCCTTTGGGATTCAGGGCCAGGAATCCCGAGCTCTTTTTTATGAGAGGACAGTCAAATTCAAATCCTTTGCACAAGGAATTGACTCACCAGTCACCACTATTCTACTACATAATTTTATATGCAAGGACAATGGAAGACAATAACTGGATTTTCTTGTCACTCCCATGTGCCTGTCTTGATATGGCCGTGTAAGATTGGACTGGATAAAGGATTCAAGAATATTCTGGAATTAGAGGTGTCAGATCCCTCAAACATGACATGACATGACATAATAATAAATTCGATCTATTCAAATCCAATAAACGGATGAGAAGCAATAAAAATTTGGATTACCGAAGGTACGGTTTTATAATTTGAACTCTAGATTAGTCAGGAAATGCGTGTCCATCACGATGAACGCAGTTTACGTCTTTACGACCTCATTTGGCGTAAAGTCAGTGTTCAAATTGGTACTGAATTTAACAAATGTCTCTATCTCCCGGACACTGACAAATGCGAAGGTGAATTTCGACGCACTGAAAATTTTCTCGGTGTATCTGTAGAATGGATGTTCGATCCGGTCCGATTTATATTAATGTGGCCAGAAGCTGGAATTACCCGGAAGAGTGTGATAGATGTTCCAGCTGACCTTATTGTTCCGGGCTTAATTACAAGTTCAACTATTCGGGACACACTCCTAGAAATAAGGGTGTTGCGAGGTTGTATCATCTTGTCATGTGAATACAGCATTTAAAATATGTAAGGAAGTGTTGTGGTTGTGGAACTCCTGGTTCTCAAGCAATTACCACTTTTATAGTCCAGACAAGATTTGGAAGTCTTTGTTAGTCTGTCTGGTTCATGCAGTATCGTTTCGTTTCTTCAACCTCGCATTATATGTAATCTTCATCATCTTCTATTTTATTTGGCTTCTCTACGCTATTTTGCTTTCCTTAGACGTCTGTATTTATTCAGAGTACAAAACCACTATTATAAAAGAAAATGACCCTGACCTGAACAATGGAAGTCCAAAAGACAATAGTTTCTGGTTTTTGCGGTATAAAACTGTCAAAGAGGTCTGGAAATTTCAGAACACCATGAGAAATGTTTTTCCCATATTCATTAAACCAAAGACTAACAAGGTACTAGGCTAATCTGAAGCTCTCAGAAATTGTCCAATTGCTAAATCAAAGTTTCTTCATAATATAAGTTATTTTCTCATTTCTAATGACTATATTATTCAATATTGGTGAAGGGGTTTTAAAAAGTGTTGGTTGAATTGAAATTGTATCTGCCCGTGAAATCATCGTATTAGGGATTAAGTTACAAGAAATGACGGCAAAGGTTTCATTCTATCTAACATCTTAATATCATCCCTCGTAGTTTTACCTCCAGACAGGTTCATGGGTTCTGGTGTCGAGTACAATGACATTTTCACTATAAGTAATTAGGAATGCCTGGCCTTTTCGTTTGGATATACAAGATCTATGCAGATGTTATGGGTAGCTAGCAAATTGCCAATTTAGTATTACTCTGTAAATCTGCAGATAGTCGGGCAATCATAGAATTACCAAGGAACTTAAAAACTCAGCCAGTAACATAATATTACTAAAATGTGTCTAGCGTGATCAGGTTCAAGTGACACCATCTCTGTAGGTTTTTGTTTTTGATTCCTCCTGAGATCTGGATTATATCGAACGAAAATTCCCGAGTTAGGACTTAAGTAGTTTATTACCCCGAGAGGAGCGCACGAAATGTACTTACAATTTAACGACTGTAATTCCACAATAAAAATAAGACGCGACGTAAAGTGCTCATAGTTTTCATTGCAGGTAATTATTTATCTGCTATACTTTAATAATGACAAAAATATTTCGAATCTTTGTGAGAGGGGGAATAACCGTATCTAATTCGAAATGTACCAGTCCATTATTGGTAAAGGCAGTCCTTGCTACTTTCTACTTTGTTATGGAACACAACTGCTTTATTGATGTGATGACTAGAAATGGATGTACCCGTAATAAAATAACCCGAAATAGCACTTTCAACCTGATACAGGTTTTTAGAGAGCCACCCTCTCTAAGCACAACTGTAGAATTCAATCGACTATAATTTTAAAAATCATAATATTAACATTTTTAATTAAATCATTTGTTTTTTAATTAATTCAAAGCAGTTCTTAAGGAGTTTAATCGAGGACCGACGGTCAATAATCAACTACCCGACTCAGTGCCAGCAAAGGTACTTTTTAGTTGACGTTAGGTTCATGTTTCCCTGAGTGTTTCCATCACAGCTCTACGCTTGTACCTTCACCTGCATTGCGTAGAAATAATATTTAATGAATTGTTAATGAATTCCTCAATGAGTCAATTAGCCTGGTCGGTTGAATGCCTCAGAAGCTTGTGAGTTGCGATCGACCAGGAAACGTCTACTAGCAAGCTTTAGTTTATTAATTTCTAATCTGAATCTTTGGCATCGTTTTCGTCCAAAGTGGTTTATGGTGGCATAATACCTAATTCCAAATTTTTAAGAAAACGTCAATGAAACTAAATTAAAATTGATAATACAGATAACTCAGATTTAATCATCGAATATTTCCTTCAACGTAGCTGTGGTTTGAGTCCCACTGGTAAAATGTTTCAGTGAAGTGGTAAAAACTGCAGTGCAATCCCTGGAGAATCGTTTACGCACGACAATCAACTCTTTA
>JAQGCA010003590.1:0-11538 GCA_034698945.1 Protaphorura quadriocellata
CTCTATAACATTACAGTGTCATACTTTTTGTCCCATCTCTGAAACATTACAGTGTCATACTTTTTGTCCCATCTCTGAAACATTACAGTGTCATACAGTGTCACAGGTTTTTTCAATAGAAATTGGTGTAGGAGCGCTAACGGTTTTGGCACCCGGGCGCAAAAACGCTTGCTTCGCCGCTACGTGCATAATACATAAAATACATATTTTACAAAATGTGTATCTCACTCACGCCAAACAATCCAAGGTCGAAAAGTGTTGGAACGAGGGTTATGAACCACGGTCGAAAATAAATGATCTATTTCATTATTTCATCAACTCACCTTCTCGGACCTCAGTACCTTCAGTCAGTATCAGTCCTTGCTTCAAGTTTCCAGGTAACGTTTTTTTTACCTTAGCCATTGTTAATTCAGATTTCTTATTCGGATTATAAAAATTGATGAAATTAAAATTGAATCAAAGGAGTTGAGAAATTACAGACTTAATTAACTGTAAGGATGCCGCGAATACCGGTATGAATTTAAATTATTACATAATTTGGTTATCATTAAAATGTTTTCGTATATTCGATAATTTCATTTCACTCTTTAAATTCAAACTTAAGTGATGAAAATAATAAATATACAATACTAAACAACTGTCGAAGTCACGTAACTCAACAGTCACTGAAAATTAACAATATTATGTTACAGTAATTGCGGTAATGCTGACAAATATAATAGTATTATAAACTTTTCACAATTCCAAAAGTGGAAGACTAAACTTCATCCCTTCACATCAGTGTGAGATTCAAGGTAATTCAGTCATGGAATAACTGAATTGACCAGTGAATTCTGTGTTTATATCTCGACTTCAGGGAGCTAATTGAAATCCGAATCCAAACGGAAAATTTCGAAATCGATTTCTTGAGAATCGGAATATGGAAGTTAATTCAAAAACATGGATATGTTCCCAGAAAACATTTTTCCCCTCGAGGTCTCTCACGCGTGACAACACACGTAACTCTGCAAATCACACAGGATTCAGAATAACTTACAACAAACATTACCATACAACAGTTTCCACTACATACGAATATCCACGTCCCTCCTGTGTAAAAAAAAACTCTTGTTACACTGGTCACACTTGAATATGCTCCCTCATGTGAATGGTCAAAGCATTCTTTGCTATGAAAGCCATAAGGCACAAAGCACACCTCAACGGCTTTTCTCCGGTGTGAGTTCTCACGTGATAATCCAAATGGGCTTTCTGTGAGAAACTCTTCACACAATGGGCACACTTGTACGGTTTGTCTCGAGTGTGAATTCTCATGTGAACAGTCAAAGAATCCCTTCTCCCAAAACCCTTAGGACATCACTCACATTTGTACGGTTTGTCTTCAGTGTGATTCATCATGTGTGTAGTAACACTTTCCACATTCCTCACACTCAAAAGGTTTCACTCTATTAGGAATTTCAGGCTCGGAAACTATTTCATATTCACTTTTCCGAGGCTTGCTTCGTCTGTGTTCCTTGCCCAGCTTTTGACCAGATTTGCGTTTTTGGGGCAATAAGTGTGTCGCATTGTAGTCAGGGTCACTGTCACTACCGCTCTCTACCACAAACTCAACACTTTCACTCGCGCTTTCGATGCTATAGTCTGGATCACACTCCGACTCATCAGAACAGTTCATTCTTTCATTGACCTCGTCGACCTCACATTTGATTTCAATGGCTGATGACTGGTCCATGTCAATTGGGTCGATGTGTAGAGGATCACGGTGCGATGGGCCTGCAGCATGGGTGGCCCTGATGTGTTCGTTTAATTCTCGAATGTACTTCTGGCAGGTCTCACAGTCTTGTTCACCCTGGAGTAGACCAAGACAGAATTCACTGAGTTCAATTTGTTCAGAGTTCATCGGATGTTGGATTCCAGACGTTGGATTATTGTAGGGAAATAAGGAATGAGCGCCAGGGTCAGTGTCGTGGTCACTCTCTGCATTTAATGTGGAGTTGTTCACTATCCCGTTTTTCTAAAGAAGAACAAACGTTCATTAATTGGCAAGTGAATTGTGTTTGTGTTCTAATTGACATTGTGTTGGTTGTCAATTAGATTTGCTTGTTTGTCAATGAGAATTAGTTAGATTCGACAGTTAGCCAAATTAGGAATTCTGCTCTAACTTATTCTTGTTAAAGCAATGTCAATCTAATCCAGTCTAATTTTTCCTAAGAAAACGTAATAGTTCTACTTCATTTCTCCTGTTCACGAAGATTCTAATCAATTCTAAATCGATATTATCATCACTACTAACTTGATTACAAAATATGTTCCATTCATTTCTACTTTGAGATTATCGGTTCCAATCCAACACGTAAGAGATCTACTTGTATATACATTAGTCACGGTAAATCAAATTAACATTTTGATGAAAATTTTTAAGGGGTAATATACAGGGTGTACCTGAATGAAGGAGCCACCTTTGATTTCATTACCCCGTCGAACGGATTATCCAATTCGGCCGGGACATAGCGCAAAATGAAGCCAATGCACTTGAGGTATGTTCAATCATGTGCATTTTTGAGATTCTGAACCCAAGGCCATACTGGGACGGTTCAAACGGTTTGCGACTTTTTTTAACATAGGCTGAGATGGGCACAAAATTGCCGAAATTCAAGGTTTCACATGACAACCGCCGTTATAATCAACATCGGCTGTCGCTTCTTTGAATAAATTTGACTAGAAAATGATGGAGAAAGCTAAATTTTGTTGGTTTCTCGCCCATCTCAGCGTATATTAAAAAAAGCCGTAAACCGTTTGAACCGTCCCAGTATGGCCTTGGGTTTAGAATCTCAAAAATGCACATGATTGAACATACCTCCAGTGCATTGGCTTCATTTTGCGCTATGTCCCGGCCGAATTGGATAATCCGTTCGACAGGGTAATGAAATCAAAGGTGGCTCCTTCATTCAGGTACACCCCGTATTTCGCTACACAACACAGTATATTTTCAAAGTCACATTGGATGTCTCAATTACAAAAAATTAATAATATACGTCCGGGAACCTTTCCGTTCAAAAAGGAAGAATACGATGCATTCACTAGTGATCAGCGGCAGAGAGGACGAAGGTCAAATTACACAAATTGGAATGTATGTTCAGGTCAACCGTTATAAATATGACCTAGTTTCCTTAATTAGCCAATCTCCAGCAACAGGACGCGCTTTATTAATTTATTTTTGTAAGACGACTGACCTCATATTTGATGTCGATTTCATCAACAATAGGTGGATATTCAGTACGAAGGGGGTCTGGGACGAATTCCTCAACATTAACAGGTTCCCTTGTTGGGTTCGTTTCGTCTCTTCTTTTGTCCATCCGTGGAACGCTGATTCTCCTCCGTCTCACCTGTCTGAATTCAATTAATATGAAAATTCAAGTAATTAATTTGTTCGAATGAAGTGCAAGACTCACGCGTAATTAATAATAACTTTCATTACAATGTATATGAAACTTTTGTTGCCCCTGTGAAGAAATCATTATTTATGGTTTGTATCTAGGAACCTAGACGACGCCGTTCTTATAGGTATGCCAGTAGTGCTCCAACGAGTTTTGATTTACCCGTTGCTGCTTATTACAACAATGGGAATTAGGTTTCTCCAATAAGGAACTAGTTATTTACGATATGACGTCAAAGGTAAAAAAATTCCCATTTAATCCACGCACTTCATATATGGTTGCCTCGGGGTTGCCGTCGAAATCTCATTATTTCCAAAAGTGAAGAGTTTAGAAATTATTCACTACTGGCAATATGGAACTACAGCTATAGGGAAGATGTTTTAGTTTGTACTTTATTTTAGGGTCATATGGTATTATGTTCAAATACATATGTTCAAGTTATTACTCACGACGTAAATAGTAGTAGGTTGTGCTTTAAAAAAAATGATATAAAATATTAATTGGAAAAAGTAGTATCCAATAATTATACCCAAAATATCTTTCCATAAGTAGGATTAGTGAATACCTAATACCTTGTACCAAAATTTTATGACATGGTGCACTTCAAGTTGATTAATTCGACTATAGTGCTAGTTTGGATTTTTGAGCCTTTTATATTTTGATAACTTTTATATTTTTTGATAACTTTTCCGCCAAAAACCGGCAGACATTTTTTGGATTTCCTAACGTGTAATAACTGTCAATAAACGCTAATAATTATTCCAATCACTACAGTAAGATCGTGGAACACAATAAATGTATTATTCATAATTACCAAAGAAATTGCGAGTTAATACGACTTATTTCCTTAAAAGTCTAACTGAGAAAAACTTCCAGATTGATAAGTCGCATATTGACAGCATATTTGAATTGAACTAGGAAGAATTTTGTAGTGGGGTATATTTCACAGGCGGTATATGGTTAGACGGAACTGTATTGTGAGTTGACCTGTCATTAATATTCAGAGTAAGCAATCGGAGTCGTACTTCAAAAACAGTCGAAATTTTGAAAACATTCCGAATCGGAATCATAATTCGAAATTTAATCCGAATCGGCAATCGGAATTCAAATATACAATAATCGGAAACGAAATTCAAAACCATTGTAAGAAAATTATAATCGGAATCGGAAAAAATTGTTTCGATTGCCCACCCTGCTAATTTTTATTTACAATTAACTTAAACAGTTCTGAAATTAAGACTTCTAGGCGGCAATTCCTAATTACAGTTAAAACCAAAAAGGGTTTATAATTAGGAGTTTTGAACGACCACTACTGCTCTGGCTTTGGTAATTTAGTTGTAATTAACAATTATATTAATTTGCACAACAAATAAATAATTATTAATTATTAATCCATTGTTCCCAGATTCCTAATGTCATATTTGGTAGCAATATTCGTATAGAAATATTAATTATATAACTTTTTAAGTTAATTGTAATTAGCAATTACAACAATTAAGCACTTCTGACTTTTTAAACTATTTCCCGAGTTTAATCCTACCATATACCACTCGCGCTATATTCGTCTGTGAAATATACAACAATTCTTCCTAGCCCAATTCGGATATGCCGTACATATGCGACTTATCAGCTGGTAAACGTTCAGTATATGGAAGTTGTGAGATTTTTAAGAAACTATAATTCGTATTAATTCGTAGAAAATTCTGAATAATTATTTAAAAAAACAATTATAGACTTTCAGGACCGTATAGTGGCGATTGGAATCATTATTCACGTTTATTGACAATTCTTTGAAAAGTCGAATAAATGTTTCCCGATTTTTACCCATAATCAGTGAAAAAGGTTCACGAGAATAAATGGTTAAATTCCAAACATTAATTAATTAATTCAGGTTCTAATTAGGTTTTTCTAAGACAATTTAATTGTTAAAAATAGAATGTATTTTGGTCGGAATATTGTTACACCTACCCAGTGGAAATATAGGATATTGTATTGAACTGTTTGGGTGATGGAATTTTATGATACTAATCAAGAACCTGCGGCTATTGCCATGCTACGACAATGATATAAAAAAAATGCTTACGATTGCTTGGAAGGCTGAATTTCACAAGACTTTTCCATTCTTTCCAGTTTGACCCTGCATTCCACATTTGGCTCTAATTTCCAGTCAGGAATGAGGTGTATTTGGCCTTGACCTTGCGTGCTAGTGTCAGCTTGTCCCTCCATGGCCATCACTTCGGTTTCCTCTGCCATGAAATACTTTGTGTAATTCAATCCCTGGTACATTCGTTCCAGTCAAATTCAGATATTCAAAATGTTGTTGCCCGAAACAACTGATGAGCCAAGCCCTAGTAAATTAAATAATTATAATTGAATTAAGTTGAAAGTTTCGAATTCTAAAAAAGTGGTGTTAGCAAAATATAAATCGCAAAATTATAATACATACATTCTATCACTCCCGCTGTCTCGCTCTATTTTTACCGTACCGTTATAATACATTATTTTGATTGACTATCAATAAATTGCTAAATAAGCGTTGAACTTGAATGAATTTATCATGGAGTAACGACATTCCCTCACTTAGAGCCGACATACAGTTGATATCCTTGGGGGCGGAGATTTGATAGAAATGGTGGATATGCGGAGAATTAATTTAATTGAATTTATTGGTCGTACTCGTCCCTCCCATGACCAGGTCAACCTTATAATTGTGGCTTATGCACCCTAAACCACGCTTTAGGTTGAACGACCGCTCTAAGTGAGAAGAAATCGTTACTCTGTAGTGTAGTATTTATTCATCCGACTTCCGGCCACACCGCACCGCCACCATGGAAATAATACTCTTTCAAAAATTGCAATTCATGTCCCAAATTAATACCTGTTTTTAATTATTTTTTTTCGTTACAGTTATTATTTGGTTTCAAATAGTTAAAATTAATATATTAAATGGAACGTACGTGTAAGAACTTTGGCCCCGATCTCCAAACCCTCTTTGACTGCAACAGCGACTGCCCGAGTAGAACCTGACCAAAAATTTATAAATATTCGGTCTTAAAAATTTATAACTGACAATCAACAACCATAACAAAAATTATGGAAACAGCTGTCACAAAATAATTCACAAATTCAGATGAGAATCCTTCTGTTTAAACTCTGAACTCAGTTCCTTCCTTCACACGGCACGTGACTGCGCGAGTGAAAGAGAGATATGGGGGTATATTAACGTGCGTGGTACAAGGTGGTTCATATACGTTGCGCCACCTGCTTTGTTCCCAACTTAACCGAAATGTTGTAAAAGAGTGAGATCCACATTTTGTAGACATTTAATGTAGGATAATGAGTCTTGTCCCATGATTGTGAGTAGAGCATTTCACAATTCAAATTTAATTTGTCTTCTCAAAAAAATTAATTAATTGGAGACCTTAGAACGCGTACACAAATCTTATTGCAATACCGTAAAATCCCGATTAGAAGGCTGGTCTTCTATTTAAATCGAACACCCAGAGACCCGCTTTGTATTTGAGACCCGCGTTTTATTCGGACCCGCTGTTTAGTAAATACTTTATGAAAAATTCACACCCTCTTCTAAATAAGATTTTAATTTTTAATCAAACAAACAGGAATGAGAGAAGCAGTGGGAGGAATTTATTCCGAATTGACAAATTTAGTGCAAAAAGGACAGGTTAGTAGGTAAATTTAATTCAAATTGGAATTTTCGACCGTGCACGTGCATATAATATATAACGTAGCAGTCGTAGCACTACATATTCTAAGGCACTTTTTAATTGTCTATACTATATATCTAGTAGATTTATTTAATTTTGTTGAAGTCATTACGCTTTACGCTGCGCGGCCCTGCCCGAATGAAATTAAAATCAGATAAAACTATAATATGTAAAAATGAGAGAATTGCTAGCAACAAATTACCAATCACCAGTGTAATCATGTAATTCATTCACAACTAGCCGCTTAAAGTTAATTCAGCTGTTTTAGAAAAATTGTTAACTAAGATTAGATCCAATTAACTTATCCAAATGAATATGAATATGAATAAGAGAAATATGAATTTTCTAATGGTTTCAGGAGGAACATTCCTTACTTCATTTCTGTTTATACGCTAGAGCCGTTCGTGACATTATGGAACATTAAGTCCGTTAGTATTTAGTTTTAACATCGGTTCGATTTATCTGCAGCCCTGCAGAATATAATAGTTCATATTGTCGGATAATCTCAAAACTGTACTAAAAATATTAAAATACAATAATGTATAGCATTTCGTGAAAACAAACATACGAAAGAAACCCAACTTTGCACGCAATACTACAGCAAACGATAGGGACACCGCACTTCACCCTCACATTCTAATGAACGACGGTACTAAATGCTCACCAAATATAGGAAGAAAATACAAATAAAGTAGTCATTCTCAGGGTCTACTTTCTGCTTTTAAATTTAGTCAGTTGGAAATTGGAAGGGTTCAGGATTATTCCAAGGGGGCCCTTCATTCATATTTTAATGCTTTAACTACAAAAAAATTTAACTTGGTCATGAACACGACTTTTCCACTCAGGGGTGCGTTATGCAGTCACCACCAAAAGGGTTATCCTCTAAATTCGAATTAATGTTTGTTGAAAGAATTCTGGGCCTGGTAAGATTTTGACTTTTCGAAAATACATTGCCTCGTATTTGAAATGCGTAAAATCGTATTTAATTGCAATAAGCGCAGCGTCGGAACAAAGTCGAGCAAAAAGACGATATTTTATTTTTCGGGTCCGAATATCACAGCGGAAGAAATCAAGCAAATAAATTGTCTAGAATCTAGAATCACTTAATTTTTTCTAGTACTTATGTAAAATATCGTTTAAAAATACGACCAAACAGGGTTGTGGTACGTAAATTTTCCTAAACGATACAAACGAGGTAAGCAAAGAAATATTTGAAAACCTATGGCGCGATTTATTCTGTCGAAAAATGTCCAGTGCTATGTGCTACTTGAGCCAAAGACACGACAAGAACGACTGGTTTTGGCCGTCTTTTCTATATTGCGAGAGGAGTACTTAGGTACATTATTCTCACCAAACTAGTGTCTAAAAAAGGAATACCTACCTTAATTTTTGCTTTAACAAGGGCCAGCCGGGAGTTCATGTAGGATACGTAGGACGTCTAGGACGTATGTACCCTGGGTTCAAGTCATTCCTTTCACTTCTAATTTTAAACTAACTTACAAGGTTTACACGGTTCAAACCAACTTTTCAACCGTGACTCTCAAAGAGACGTTTAGTTAGATTTTTTTCCTGGTGAAGTGAGACTTCTATTTTCTTTCTGTATAATAATTAGTAGTATACATCACTAAATTTTCCCACAAGATGAACAATTGGCCTGATACTCGTCATTTGTTTGTGAAGCAACAACCACCAAGACAGAAGACGTATATAGTGGACGTCCACCCAATACATAATATTGATCAGGCTGCGCTAACTGTAAGTCATTACCTCAACGGTCTCTTCTATTTATTCTAATTTTACGCTAAACAAAGAATTGTGAGCTCATATTAGGTATTTTTAAAATGAATAACCTATAATAATCAAATTAAGATACAGGGTATTTCATACTATCTGAGTCAAGTTTAATTCAAAATGTTAACGGCAGTTGGAATGTCTGCAATATTTTTAGAGACGTTCATTATCGTTAGGTTCGAAAACTGTTTTATACTCAGGACCTGTTCAAATCAATGAAGATCTGCTCTCCCACAGGTGAGTCATACCTCAGCAGCATATAACACTAACCTAAGCTGCAGGGAGTCTCATCTATAGAGATCTCACTCTATAGGCCTCGGTTGGAACATCCGTCATACGCTGAGTTTAGCCGAAGCCCCACCTCAGACCAACCAAAGGACCTAGAACCGTACAACACCGAGCCATTCTAGGATTACCCATCCAAAGTTAGTGGATAGAGAAGCACGAAGCACCATTGACCACAATCGTAGACTTTTAATCGATGAATTAAAATAGCAGTTCACTTTCCTGTGCAATTAACACACTATGAATAGAAAACCGCATGATACCACCTAATTGTAAATTTCTGAAGACCCGCCATGGGCACTTCTATCCTGCATCCAAGCTTCTATTTCTGTAGACCAAAACGGGAAACACTCATCGGACTGACAGACTGACGGACACATTTGGGGATTACTTTACAAAGTAAACCGTCGTAATGCGCAGTTATACGGAGTATCTATGTATTCTTGTTTGTTTATCTATACTCCGAATCTTCGCATTCTCCGCATCAACGTGCATTGCTGCTCTTCTGTTATCATTGATTTATTCGTCAAAAATCGTCAAATTGCTTGGATTTTCCTGTTTTCAGGGGGCGTACATGCAGTACAATCCAAAATTGGCGACTTGTCCTCGTCGGAGTGTCCTTCGATTGACATTTGATGACGGTCTGCAAGCTTGGGCTTGCCGAAACCTTTTCGAAAATTCGGTTATTAATGGGATACTGTTGACGGCGGACTTGAGTGAACGTGGTAAGAATATGCTAATTATGAGTGGGAAATTGTTTAACAATAATAAAAATCCAAGTGATCAACATGCGAGGAATTTGTCTCAAAATTGCAGTTAAGGATTTTGATTGTGATGCGTTCGATCTGCTTCAGTCGAAACCAGTAAAGAAAGAAACAGGTGCAGGTTCGTCAACATTATGAAATTACTTATCCGTACGGTTTCGTGAACTTTTTAATCTGTCACAAATATCTCATATTCTCTTTGATTTTCACGGCTGTCACTGCTTAATTTTTTGTCTAAATCTGACGCTTTCATCATTATCTCTTATTTCAAATTTATAATTTCGACTTTTCGACTCGTCGTTTCCTTACATTCTTGTGAGTATTGAAAGAGTGTACTTCGACCACACTCACTATGCTCATACTGATCACACTCATCGAGTTTGTTATTTCAAAACTGGCCACAATACGCCCGTGGAGACTATCTCACCCCCGATATGACGTCACAGCGTCAATGATGTCATATCAATGTAATGCTGGTATAAAAAAAAATTTACTAAAGGAATCGAACCACTTTATGTGAGAATCAAAACCCTCTCTAATTATATTTATTTGATCAGTTTGAGCTTGTCTGCCAGGAATGTCGTCAAATTATATTTGTATAAATTGGATGTAAATGTGGAGTTTTAAATTTAGTAATTCTGGCATTCACAGAATGACGGACCTGGAGAACCGACCGAAATCCTGGGTGCCTTTGGACAAATTTTTTTATTCACGGAATGCACAGATTGTAATACTTTTATAATCAATTTTTGTCTCATGATAATTCATTTCCATTTCATTCGCGCATTTTATAGCTAAAATGTTCAATTTCTGCTTTTTAAGTTCACACGCAGTTGGTGTAATAAAATAGGAGATTAAGTCACGTGGGTCTATCACTCATTGTATTTGTATAATCATAAAAAAATGATTGTTTCTTGTCAGTAAAATTTAACAATATGTTACAGTAAGGAAAGATCGAATTTCTATTAAATTTCTCCGATTCCGAACCCAGTTCTCGGTAAATTAAAACTAGCGTTTCCAGGACGAAAGATAATCCCCTTCGATGCCACTCCCGTGTGACAGCACATGTGACTATAGAAAATTCATTGAAATGTTACACGAAATCTAAAATTAAAAACAGTTAGAAAAATGGAAAATTTCAAATTCAGTTGAACTGAAAATCGGTAAGCTAAAATTGTTAGCTCGTGTCCCGCAATGCAATGCTATGCCTCCTCATGACCTCGTGTCTCAAAGGCAGAACGAGAGCCGGTGTATACGTTTGAATGTGTTTTAATTATCATCAGGTCGCAAATGCATGGTCCTTGTCATGGATAATGGTCCACTGGTTTACAACAGTCTACTCTGAAAAGACTTATCAAAGAAGCATAGATATTTTGCTATTGAGTGCTTTCTTCTGCGAGTGAATTTGTTAGTGCATTGAGATGCACTAACAAAATTGATAATGTGATTAATGTGACTAATTAAAAAAATACACCCCATTAATTGACATAGCCGCTGAGGTCGAATCAAACGTCGCGTATTTTTGGGTTGCATCCCATT
>JAQGCA010003591.1:0-11538 GCA_034698945.1 Protaphorura quadriocellata
ATAGTCTTCGCAAATACTTATCCCTAACTCATCAGTTAAATCAAATAGATAGTCACTCCATTTAAATCAATCACGTTACCTTTGAACTAAACTAAACATAAAATTCATTATGTTGACATTGTTGCAGGTTAAATTCACAACTTTGAACTTGAAAAGTCATGTTACCATTCAGTGAGTTACCATCCAATGTACTACTACTACTGTACTGTGAAAATTCAATCTTACCTTTTCACATCTTACATCTTATTTTTAATATCCGAAATACACAAGTTTAGATTCGGCATCACCGGGTATTTTTCGCACAACAATAATATGGTACGGATTAACACCGGTTGAGAAGAACCGTTTTAGATTAACAATTAGATATTGTCAATGTCAGTATGAAACCGAATGAAATGAAACCATTTCTATCCTGTCAAGGACTGCCCGTTCCACTAAACTACAGCTCTTTTATGTTTGCAAATACAATTTTACGTATCTTGATGTCACGTGTTACTGCATTTTATTTTTGATACTCTCATCATGTAAAACTCGTGTATTTTGGTACATTGAATTGGATTGACTACGTACTTATCAAAGTGATTAACTCCATAGCTCTCCCAACATCAACATAAAAGACATATAATAGAATTATCATTAAGTGTTTCACCTTAATTAAGTGTAGCTAATTCCACTATGGATAACTTGAGAAAATAGGTAAATGGAAATAGAATGAACGTGTAATTACACAAGAAAATGTTCACAGAGGTATATGAGGTTAGGTAAAACTTCCTTGAGTATTTTATTATTGTCTATGTATTGTGTCAACATTACCTGGAAACCTTGTACTTGAACTTGAGGGGTCTAAGGTTTTGGAGCTCCCTGTAGTGTATTTGTTGGTCTATTCTGTAGTAACAAAGAGTCACCATCTCCATCTATGTTGTAGATTCGTGTGTGTTGAGCGCCTTTGGGAGTATTTGTGATTCTCCTTTCCTGCCTTCCTTCCCCGTCAACGTCGCTCTCCTCACACCAAATACATTAGAGTCCAAGAGTCCCGTTCCATCGCATCGGACTCAACAAGAAAAAACAAGACTACACTTAAGCAGACTTTTTAGCTATTAACGATTCCCAAAAAATCTAATAATTGGATTGGGGGAATTGAATGAATTGAGGACGGAAGACCGTGACTGTGACGGTTGACGGTTGACGGTGACGGTGGTCAATATTGAGACAGTTGGAAGGAGAATTATTCCTTCATCGTCAGCTTGGTTGCTGGCCTTGACTTGGTGAAAGTTTGGACGCATCCTTCCAACTCTATATTTTCATTGGTTTGCATGGGGGAGAAAGCACTCCTCATCCAATATTCCGATAGTCCCAGCCCTTAACTTTCTCCCATTTATCAGTTTTATGTCTGTGAACACTGAATATTGACTATACTGAAAAGTAGTAAAGTTGAAATTATTAAAAAAAAAGTGGAGAGAACAAGAACAAACAGTTTGGGTGAAGAAAGAGAACTCCCGCGTACCCGTACGTTACGTGTTGGTAGCCCACCCGGCCGGACAATTTTTTTGTGCCGTTTAATTACCCGGTGAAAGGTAATTGGTTTGTCCTTGAAATTTTACTTACATAGGATTTGGTGGAGGTGTTAGGATTTAAGCGCACAAGTAATTACAACGTATTCAGTAATGTATACTTTAATTAAATAAAAAAAGTGTTGGCTGATTTTCTAAAAGAACAAAATTATGAGATTCTGAACAATTAGTTGGACATTTAAAGTGTAGAATAATTTTTTGGGACAAAGTTTGACCGGTCGTTGGTGGAGCCGGATGGGGAGAGCCAGTCTGGGAGGTTGGAGACTTTCACTTTTACCCTCAACCCGAGAGAGGAGGAAAGTGGAGCGGAGAAAGCACCAAGAGGTGAGTCTTTCGCCCTCTCGCACGCTAGACGTTATTTTCTAGAATTCTAGAATCGTCCGTACAGTTTGGACTCAAAATTCAGTGGTCAAATTCAGGAAACTGACATTTCTTTCCTTTTTTCGAAATTCGAAGGGCTGACGAGTCATGAATCATTACTACGGAGCATAATCGAAATAACGTCTTAGTAGTCAATTTTTGTTCGTGAGTTTATTCTAATTTAACTGTAACTGTCCGCTAAAAGTAGGATTATCCACTACCATTATAATTTACATATTGATTCTGTTGTATTTCCTTGTACATTGTGGTGTGGGATAAAAGGAAACGTTTATAATAATAATAATAATTTGAAGTGTTTAAATATTAGAAAGAGGGAGAAAATAAAACTTCGTTATTGTTTTTGAAAGTCTTTATTCAAACTCCGTTCTCCATCAGAAATTGTCCACAAGAAAGAAGAATATATATTTAAAAATTGGTTTTAGAATGGTTCCAATACCTCAAATTGAATCGAATGACATTTCTAAAAATTACATAAATACTTCAATCAGAATTTCTGCAAGTTTAAGCAGCGAATGTAATTTTGTTAGTTATGTGGAGATTTAGTTTGCAAACTTTCACCACTGTGCTAGAGTTCACAATTTTTTGACTGCCTTAGTTATTTTTTAATTATCATGCCTGTTCTGAAGTGTTTTCACACAACTCATTCACGGTTAAACACTGCAGTCACGATTTTGACATAGTATTTTAAGAACTAGTCTTGAACGCTGAACCTGAGCGATAAGGCACAACCAACCAGTAATGACCACATGCGTAGTATGTAGTACTGCATTAGAGCGCAGTTAACAATGTTGGTGACAAATGTTATTTGTTAAGGTCCAGACTGGGCGGAAAGAATCAACACGCTATACTTTGTTTGTCTTTACAAATCTGACATTACTTAATTTTTAGTGCATTAGTTAGCTGACAAGAACTTCGTAATCAGATTTTTGGAGGACTGAACAGTTTGTTCTACTTTTCTCTTGGAGTTACGCTATTTGACTTATACAGAAGGAGATATTGGTTCGAACGGTACAGATTTTTGTGGTGTGCTAGATGCCCAATGGAGTCGGAGGTCACCAGAGAGAAAATAACATTTTCTGTTGGTAAGAATGGAGTGCGATTGGCTGTTCGGAATTTCTCCGAATGTTTGTTCGAGACCAAGGAAAACATTTGATGAATGGATATATAAGTGCTTTCTCTCGCCACCATTTGATCAACTGATCGATCTTTCATCGTTCTCATCGTAGATTTGATTTGTTTACTTAAATGTTGTTGTCGGTCAATCATTCATACAGTTAACCTTATGCTAGTCATTTCAGTTGCTGTATTTTGGTAGTTTGGAGTTGTATTTCCTTGGTCTAACAACCTACATTTTCAAAATATTTAGTTTTAATGTGGTTCTCAACTTTGAATGAAGTATAAAGGTAGAACCAATAACATAATAGTAGTACCTCCGAACCCAACATAAAATTGCCGCATCCGGATTACCCTTTGCTGCTGCGGCCTGAATTCTAGTTTAGGTCTAATATTTCGGCCTGGGTATTGTGTATAGAATGCACAATACTTGAGCTTGTTGGCGTAATGGGACCATTAATCGAGAAATGGCCACAGAAATTTCATTTTACAGTTCAACGACAAATTTTTCTTCGTACGCCCAACTATCGGCTATTCCAACATCTCTTCTAGATTCTAGAACCGTCGAAGTTTCGCTTTCCACGTTTTCTCGGAGAGGCGATCGTAGGAAAGCTTGGACATGCTTTGTAATCGAAGTGTTGGCTTAGCTGGGTGTCAAATCAAGACTTTTTCACCACTACATTTTTCAGGATTACAGACAATTGAATTATTCTGTAATTTGTACTGTAAAATCTTGAGGGCGGAATCGAATATTTTAAAAGTATATCCTCGTGTTTGAAAACATAATATTTGTCTTGTTAAATTAGTTTATCACATAATATTGAGCGATTTCTCCAATTTGCGATATTGCGATTTGTGAGTATTTACCGTTAGTAAAATCTGTTTTGATAGATGTTCAAGTTTTTCTCCAAACAAGAGAAGTCGATTAAATTTTCATTTTTCCTTTACATATTATGGTAGAAGATGAAGTTATGTAATACTTGTGGGGGATCCTACTATAGAGAAAGTGCACAGTCAGACTGTTGTAAACTCCGCTTGGCTAGTGAACCTAACCCAAAGGGTTTCGTCGTTTCGTAAGTATCGTTGATTATATGGAGCAATGTCTCGGAAAAACCAGTAAAAGCGCGAAGTACTTCCGCAAGAATAAACTACGAATACCATACCTAATTTTAAAAGTAATATGCACCTACTTCTGCTTGTTCCCTCCTTGGGATATCTCAAGACACAACTCTTACACTCACGTACAAGGAAACCACTTTTCATTTGAAAGTCAAAGGAGGCTAGAATCTTCAGGATTAGCCATTAAACGCATGATTATTAAGAATATGAATATTTCTTCTGCTGATACAATCATTTTTCTGATTCCTCGTTACCGACTATATGCATCGGCACTTTCCTGGAGGTTTCAGAGGCATCCGTTTGGAAGGGCATGAATGGAGAGTTTCAGAACTTTCTTGGAACGGGCCAAAATTTTGTCGGTTGATGAATCGGTGATACACTTGTACTCAGGACGCTTGATGCAACTTGTCGACTGAGTCAATCTAATTCCTTAATTGAAGAATGGTTTCATCGTTAGTCGAAACTTTACTCAAATGCAGAGGGAACATCAGGGAATATACAAGTTGCCGATTTAAAAGTTTTACGATGATGTTACGCTTAAGCCTAGCCTTATCCAGTGCCAGTACAAGTCGAACTATGAATAGGAATTGAATTAAATGGATGTAAGAGTTTGTGAGGAGGAAAGTTTTCTGTGTCGGGTCATGCTATTATTTTCTCATTGTTTACTTGGAAGGTGTGTCTGGATATGAGTGTACTCGAATGTAAGGCAATCAATAGGTATTCCGACATGCATCATTTTTCCACACGCATTAAAAAGCAAACACGACGGTCTGATTTACAAGTTGAGTAAGCATTACATTTTCATGGAATATTCTTCGTTGTCTTAAAAATTTCATCAATTGGGAGAATAGTCTGAGATATGGCTCTTAAGATTCTGTAATGTATTCTATGTCTACACTCTCCTTTTCACTCATTCGTATTGAACTGAAACGTACGTGTAATTAGAGATTTTAGGACTTTGAAATCATAACTGCACTTGAGAAGTACCGACTACTGACGGCCGAGATATTACCTAAAAATATTACCAACTAATCCTGTTAGAGTATTCTACCGATTCTGCGGTGATCGTTGAGTTTCACTCTGAATTAGAATGTAATTATTAATCATTTTCAAATTAAGAAGCCGCACGGGATCAGATACTTTGCTGCATATATTCTTTTTAGGAATTATTGTTTTCTTACGACATTAGCGTACATTCCTTTGAAGGAATTGATATGAAGTTCAGGCTGCGCTCATTTTCCATCTGGAGAAATCTTGACTCACATACATATCACCTACTTCCCGAATCCAAAATTGAATCAAAAAATGCCAATAGGTATACATAGGTACCATTAATGATTCGGTTTAAGAATAGTTCTAGATCCAGAGAAAAAGGACAAACTATAACCACTGCATCACGCGAGATATGTCGATATTCTGTTGATTCTAATGAAACATAGGGACTTTGCGAGCCAAACGATTTCCTTATCTCGTTTAATACAAAATTCACTTTTACCTAACACCAATTCATTTATGCAGTAAATATCGTTCCAGTTATTTTCGAAGTCATTAAACTCAGGTCAGGTATTAAGGAGAAGAGTATTTCTTAGTACCACTTTCTTTTTTTTTTTTTTTTGCTTTCTCGGTGAGTGTAAGGTCTATTTGAGTTAATTTCTTAGTAAGATCATATCCGACCAGAATTAGAGTGCAATATTGACTTCTTACGATAGTTAGAAGTCAATCTTCTTACGTTAGTGACCACAGTCAAGAGTTTTAGCGCCAATTGAAATGATCTTCTTATCATCAGGCGACTCCGGGCTAAGTTTTAAAGACACTTGCATTTAGCGTATTTCAATAAATAAATCAAAGTAACAATCGCACTTTCGATTACTAAATTGTCTATGCCTCGCTACCGAAAACCTGATTAAGTTAGTAAAACAAGGCCTATGAGAGAATAAGCTATTGCTTCGAACCGTGACATCGCTCTAAGGACATCGCCTAAATCGTACAGGCCATGCGATAAGCATTTTGTGTGATTCACTTGATACTTGATACCAACCATATGGTAATTTAGTATGTACTCTTAACTGGTTGTATTTGTTTGTGTGCAGTATTTAAGCTTGGTTAAACTGCTAAACGGATTGTGGGGTTTCCTTTGGTGTGGTCGAGTCATTCATTCAATCGCCCACGCTGTACTTTGAAAGAAACTCAGGAATGATTAGTTATTTGGAGTATTTATGCTACATGAGACAGAGGCAAGGCATAGAGATAACTGTTCCGCGTTATAAATTTTATACAATATATGATACTTCGATTATTATGCGGAGCAAACGTTGAGAATTTGTCGCTGGCTATTATCTACAATAAGTGTGGTCAAACCCAAAACGATGCTTAAAATTCCAATTTCTGCTAATTTTTTAATCATACTGAAACAGAACTAAGAATTCTGTCAAAAAAATCTTTAAAAGGTGCGAGATTATTTCGCATAAACTGTATTTTTGACCAGGTTGTTATATAACAGTTACGTTCGAATATAATTATCCTCGAATGTCATGTTAAGTTAATAAGAATGTCCTTTGTCCTTCCTGGGCGAAGGCAATACCCGGCGTGTGTGTGAATGCATTTCCAAACAGGCATAATAAGAAAAAATGGGTAACCTTTACTGTAAATTGAAGCAACAATGAGTAAATTATAGGCTGGTCAAAAACAGCATTAATTTCAGGTAAAACTTAGGATAATTGTGGTAATGTTAGTTACACGACTTTCTTCAAATTAGAAACAAACAGGAATTTGGGCTTCTTAGGACAGATTCAATTACCCTTGAAAGGAAGGTCATGAGTCATATGAAAATAGAAATATTCGTTTTAAGATTGCTGCGTAAGAGTATGACTCAGGTTTGTTGAAATACGCTCACACTTTCACAGCTATAGCTCAGTTGGACAGAAACCAAAGGAATGCCCGTAAAAGTTCCCTTTAAGGGTTGAGTTATACACAATTGCTACTTCTAGAAAATGTTCAGATTATACTTACTTTCACAAAAATAAATTAACATCCGCGTCGAATCCACTTCCCGTAAACCTCTTATGTAGTTGCTCAGCGTACTTACCTTTAGTAATCGTATTATTGTAGAACACATTAATCTTGGAATCGAGGTTACCATGCGTTGAAGTGAAAGTTACAGACATATGCACTATTGAAATTGGATCGTCTGGACATTTTATCGTGTTAAAGTTCGAAATTGGGGAAGTTGTCCGTGGGTTGATTTATAATAGTCAATCCGAATTACTAAAAAGTGAGAACAGAATATTGAGCGCAAACTGAAAATCATAGATTACCAAATGTAACAGGAATGAACAAATTCGGCCTGCGACGCAGGTATAATCAGTGTGTCTGTAATAATGTGTGGCAATCAATGAATACGCCAATTGAATGTAGGTACGAATGCAGTTTTGAGCTAAAGAACATCTATCATTGTGTAAACGAAATACCGAGTGGGAGAAAGCTGTCTCCAATAGTGCTTGCATACCTTTCCATACCCCATGAAGTTAAAGTCAAAATTATTCAATGCTTACTTTGAAATTGATTGAGTTTGGAATTACCAAAATAATACGATATTCTGAATTGAAAAAATTGAATTCCAGAGTGAAATGTGTTGACATTTTTTTTAGTCTTCATCCTCTACTCCACAGCTCTGATTTCGTAGATTTGTACTATTATTGATATTCTCAAGTTGATTTCCACCGCTAATCCATTTCATTTCTCTTTTTTCACAGACTGTTTCGTCAGCAAAATCAAGTTTTTGAAAAGAAATCCTGATTTAACTGACTACACTCATCAATCTTCGCACCAAGAATTGCCTTCTCGTCAATTGGAAATTTGCAGTTAGATTAGTCTACAGTTCTCGGTGAACTATAAAATTATTCGACTGTAAAAATCATACACCATATTTAGAAGTAATCGCTTATATATTATAATATATTAATACATTCTACTCGTTCGTAATATTGAGATTATAAACCTTATTAAGAAGCGATTAATTGATTAGCAAGTCATGAGTGCAGATTAGTTGACATTTTTATTTATATAAATATATATATTGATTCATTGGAAGACATATAAAAATGGGGAAAGCCAAGCCAGCGAAGAAACCTAGTTCTACCCTTAAAATTTCAACATCCCTCTTTCAAAGAAAAGGGAAGAATTATGCTGGTAGTTCGAGCGGAACTGATGATGACTCCAGTTCAATGTCTCCGGTTCCATCTCCATCCTCGAAAAAATCCATGAAAGCGAAGTCTTCGAAACCAGAAGCTAAACCAAAGAGCACTCTGAAAAAAGGTGGAACGAAGGGAGGTCAAAATGCAACCTCCTCTGCGTCTAAACAATCAAAATCTGGTAATAAAACAAAAGCTGCAACTGCTGTGAAGAAAAAATCCATGCCCGCCAAAGGCAAAGGATCCACATCCACAAGTCCACAAGAAAAAGAGAAAGCAGGGGTGAAAGCTAAAGGATCAAAACAGCAAGAAAAGAAGGGGTCACAGGGTAAGGCAACGACTGCCAAGAAAACCACCAAGGAACAGCAACAGTCGAAGAAATCACCTGGAAAAGTCACTAAGGTGAAAGTCCCTACCCTTCGTAAACGGAGTAAAAGTAATTCCACGGTCACTTCCTCTTCATCCACAACGACAAATTCGTCGACTGCCTCATCTTCCTCTAGAACTCCAAGCCCTGTCCAAGTTTCATCAAAAAAGTCTAAAACTGCTTCTGCTGCCGCAAAATCTCAAGAATCTAAAAAATCCACTACTGCCACGAAGAAAAAGACGGCGGCCGCCAAAGCCAAAGACAAAGACACTGGAGACAAAGAAAAGGTTAAGGCCAAGGACAAGGAGAAAGATGGGAAGGGAAAAGGCAGTGATAACAATAGCAAATCCAAGAAGACAAAAGTGACCAAAGTTACGGCTGCAAAATCGACTAAGGGGACTGCAAAGCCCGTGAAACCAAAAGCCAAGCTAAAACGTATGGCTTCCCTGAATGCAAAGGCAATCTTAGAAGCAAGTTTTAATTCCGAATCCCCAGAAAAGAAACAAAAGTCTCCGACGGCAACTGTAACTCCTACCAAAATGACCGTTCCAAAGACACCCTCGGCTACTACCAGTACAAGTACAAGTACTGGAACAAGTACGGACCATGACGATGACTACTCTGGGGGTGACTTCAAACCTTTGACACTTCTTTTCTCTGGAACCCAACCTGAGCTTCCTGTCCCGAAAGCAAAAAGTTTAAGCCCTGGTGGAGAACGAAAACGGAAATCCAGCGTTGTCAAGATTCCACCTCCCCAAAGTCCAGTTGCGATTGTGACCAGCACAGTGCCAGTTGCCGTAGTTGACCGGCGGGACAGTATTTCGGTCAGTATAGAAAACAGCATTGCTAAGGCGGTCAGTCCAGGGTTCAGACGATCAAGTGGTACTCAAGCCGTAGGTGTTTGTATTGGGACAAGTACGAGTCCTTCAGTTGGGACCGTCACAAATGTCCCTATGAAGGTCAAGAAGATTGAGAAAGACAAAGGGAAATCCAAGAGTCCTACACCAAAGAAGAAGACGAAAGTGGCTTCCTCATCCGTGTCCACGTCTACCTCTCCATTTGAACATCATGAGGAAGTAATTGCCTTTCAACCAAAGTCCATGGCATCCAAACGTGGTCATCCAGAGTCTGGGATTCATTCCTCAGGGCTGGAGACCTCCGGAGATAGACGCACTTTACATGTAAGTCAGATTCTTTCTTTTTTCTTGGAATTTTTTAAGGTATTGTATTTGGGGAACCACCATACCACCACCTGCAACAAGTAGATTTAATTTAGAATACGATTCCGATACTCCGCGATGATATCAACTTTCCGGACGGCTTACCGACTCGGACCAAAAAGAGCAATAATTGTGAAAGTCTTAATGCTGGCGGTAAGGCTCTGGCCACTGGACATGGTCACCCATGATTGTCACGACGGCAGGGAGCAAGTTTTTTTTTCTAAAATTTCCCATTATAAGCAAATTGGCATAAAATATCGACTTTCCTCTCTTATTTTTCACGTAATTGATTCATGCTTATACATATGTATGCTACAATGCAGTGCTGATTCGTCTTTCAGTGATCATTATTATTTTATGCAACAATTAACACTTATTATGAAATAAGGATTACTGGCGACAGGAATATTTGAATTTTGCTCGCCACATTTAGTCCGGGGCTGGCATCAAAGTTTGGGTAAAGACTATTTATAGATTTGGAATTGGTATGAAATTGTTTCTTGACCGGTTAAGCCGAGTGATCAAAATTCGGAAAATAACGCGTCTATGGATTTAATTTCTAGAATTCTTACTTCGAATTATTGGAATATAACATTAACTATTGTGAGCTCACAGGTCTTGTTAACATTTGAAATCCAAATGAATAATGTCTCCATTTGTGAAGATTTGACCGGGTGTAGATGATTAGCCTCTACTGCCCATGAATTTCAGAATTACGTAAATTTCGAGTTTCATCCTTTCATCTTTTAATTTAGGTAAAATATTATTTCCTATATTAAATGCGTTTTCATTTTGTAGCTTCGGGGATATACACTATAAATCATTGTGTCATTGTGTGTTAACTGAGTGAGTGAAATGATTTTCATTTTCTTTAATCTCAGAAATTTTATCCCACAGTAATATCCATGTCTAAACTGAAAGCTCTAGATAGTAACAATTATTATTATAAATTGGAGGGAAATAGTGTCTCAAATCACATATCCATTCCTTAGCCAGATCTGTAAACGATTATATCACATTTGCCGAGTTTTTATGCGTTTTGCCGTATTCTTTGGAATTACAATAAATTATATACACACGGCAGAGGGCACGAACTGATTCTTCGGTCAGTCAAATTGTTCCACCGATTGTGAGTGGATTGTTTATACCAAGGTAAGTAAATGACAATTCTTCTCTACAGGTAGGCCAGTGCTGAAAACAATTTTCAAATTCTGTACTTATGAAAAGAATGAAATTTTGACGGGTAACCCCGTGGCAACCAAATACGAAATAATCTCGTATTTAGTCAATTCATGAATAATTATTATTCATGGATTGAATAGGACGTTTTGACCTCTAACGAAATACGACGTTTTGACCTTTTTCAACATGACCTCTGACGTCATGTTGTAAACAAGTTGGTGATCATTGGAGAGACATATTTTTCATTGCCATAATGAGCACCAGCCGAAAATTAGCATATCGTTGGGATGACTACTGGCCTGCCTGTTGAGAAGGGCGTCTTCAAAGTTCCCTGAGTTATAGGACAGTTGGTATAGCAGCAGTTAGTGTAAACATTTGTAGTCTAGATCCAGCCA
>JAQGCA010003592.1:0-11533 GCA_034698945.1 Protaphorura quadriocellata
TTAAACCGAACCGGGTTTTTCGGTTCGGTTCGGTTTAATCCTCAAACCGAACCGCGGTTCGGTTTACGAGCTCTAGAGTACTCGCACGGCTTCCACTTCTCTAATTTTCAATAAACTTACTCAAGTACAAAGTCAAGTAAGTACTGTGCATGGATTTGATTACGAAGTTAATCCTCTTTCAAGTTTAATTAACTAAATTGCTCTAACTCCAAGAATTCAAAAATTTAACAATGTGTGCTTAGCAAGGACGTCTGAATCTTTATAACCCGGTACTCAAATTCAATTAGAGTGACAAATTTATATTCGTTTCATTCGTGCACAATTTTCAGTACATTTCATAACCAAAATTCGGGAATGTGTTTTGAGAAATTTTTTAGAAAAAAATGCCTGAAACTCCCTATTGGATTTTGTATGTATTAACAATACAGCAACAAGTTGGTTTTAGTATTCAGTTCAAGTCCATGTTTATGTCTGTCAGTCTGATTCTGATCTGAACAGAGAACGTAGAAACAAGTTCAAAGTCTGTGAAACAGTAGTGTATTGGATTTTATGTATTTACTACGTAGAATTTTATTTTGTTGAAAAACACGGCGGAGACTACTGACTGACTGTTACGACAGACGAACTGATTCCTCAAGAACCAAACAACCAACTGAAGTTCGAGTGGGAAAACAGATGAAACACATGCCGTCGTGCTGAGAGCGAAAGGGTTGGCAAAAACCTAAAGCAAATGAAATCCCCGACAAAAAAGTGTGCCGTCGTGTTATGTTGGGAAAAAGAGGCGAAAATCCACTCTCACTAACGCCACCCACGACTCACGAGGTACACGATTCGGATGTAACATTTTAATGGGAAATTCTTCACGATTTAGTGTTTCGTATTCTGCAAGGAGAGAGTACACACCTCATGGGAAAATGTACGCCGTTGGAATTTGTTTTTTGATATGTTGTAGCCCTTGGCATCCTGAACAACTTTTGTGAAGTTTCTACCCCCGGACGGCCGCATACACAGGCGAGCGTATGCGATACCTTAGTGACTTTCACTTTCGCTTTCACTCTACGACTTCGCACCGCACTCCCTGTGTATTTCTAGCGTCCAAACGGTTAGTCTTTTGGGGTAGGACCTTCACAAAAGTTGTTGAAGATCCTAAGGGCTACAACATAAAAAAATCAAGACAATTCGAATGGCGTACATTTTTCCATAAGGTGTGTGCCCTCTCGTTTCACCGGCTGGGTATAAACTATGTATAAAAGGACTGCGTGTAGTTATTGGTAATAGTACAACAATATATAGTCGTCAAAATGTGGTAAATTCTGGACATGTATAGCATGGTGGGGCATTCTGCCTTGCAGAAATAGACGATAAGCCATCATTTGACAAAGAAGTGTGATTTCTCAATCAAAGGTATAGCCCTCAACTAAGGATATTCACGAAAAAAAAAATTCAATTATCTGTACGTCTTTTGGATTGGATACACAAATTTATGTTACAGTCACGATAGAATTTATGTTTTCTACATTTTCACAATCGTAGATAGAAATAAATTGAAGAAAAAAAAATGCTACAGCCAAAACAAATACAGAATCTTTGATTTTCGATTTTCGGTGCAATCTGCGTTTGGCGTCGTTTACGTTCAAATGGTTCCCATTTTAGCAATGGCTTTGATGCGAGTGACCGTGACATAAATCCTTATAATTATGCGAAAACTTGACAAAATATTGAACTCCTTTTCGTGAATACGCTTATAAAATAGCATTACAAGTTCAATCGATGGTGGGGCATGTCAAACATTGTCCTTATTTTTCGTACAAAATATGGAATAGGTTTCCATTTAGCCAGCCCGATATAGTAGTAAGAGAGAACTCTGGCTGAGATAACCCTCTTTACACTGTTGACTGTTTACTCCAAGGGTGAAAGGTCTAACCCGTACCGTGTGTTTCTCATATTCAATTTTAATAGATTTCCGTTTAAGCCCTTTTCAAACAATGAGCATGAGCATGAAGTGACAACAACCGGGTGCTGTATAAAATGTCAGTTCGTCGTCAGATATTTTGGAAATATTCTCAATTGAACGGTACCAGCTTGTAACGATAAAACATGCAGTCAATTTACCGAAACCCAATTTTTACGTTCGAATAGCATCCCATGTCAAACCTTATGACACGAGTGCCAAGCCATGCCAACGCCGTCATTTGCCACTTAAAATTGTCGGTGGCAAAAGTGCCAGTGGCAACTTAGAGATAGTCCGTAATAGCTGTCCGTAGATCATGGACGGCATTTAGGAACGGACTGATTATTTGTGACACCTCTGGACAAGTAAGCAGACGGGTTCTTTGCCAGGCAGAATGGATAAGTCTAAGCCCGGCAAAAGATTAATGAAAAAGGATTAGGATTTGAAGTGCGGGTTGTATTGTACTGAAGTGGATTTTGGTTTGCTGTGATGATGGATTGACATATTGGGATTAGGATTAACAAAAAAGGGGGTTCTTATCTCTACCTCTATGGCTTAATAATATTTTTCTTTGTACTTTGTAATTTTGGCGAGTTGTATTTTCGTTCCCAGTTAGGATTTCAATTTAATCAAGGTGAGGGTAACTAGGAGGAATTACTCAAACCCAGGTTATTTCTGGCTGAGTCAGGTTAACTTCTATGTAAATATTACGAATATTTAGTATCAAATACAATGAATCCATCAATCAAAGTCATGACAGGAAGTGAAGAAAATTATGAATGATTACTACAAGGAAAATTTTGTCAATGCCTGATATTTACGTTACGATAGTATTAAATTCCAAAAAGTTGATAAAATTCGCTGTCAATTCAATAAATGCTTGAGGTCATGGACAATTCTGTGAAATTAGTACTTCATTACTCGACTGAATTAGGACGAAAACAAAAATTTTTTATATTTAATTTTAAAGTCTTAAATATAAAAGTTGACATCGAGTTGGAATCAAAATAAATGACCTTGCGGATCTAGTGTGTAGCTTCGCCAATACTGTCAAAATGTCTATCAAATTGTTAACATATATTGTATCAAATATTTGTAAAGTGAATCTCACAAATTAATATCTTTCAAAAGTTATACGGTCGTCTACAAATTAATTTGATCAAACTTATTAGCACATAAAACCGTCTAGATTTTAGCCGTAATAGCAGACCTTTGACAATGTATTGATCAAGAATTTTAAAGCAATATCGAAGTCACGTGTTCGCTACGCACGGATTTTGTTTTCCACCAACTTCTAGGAACAAATCAAAATTCATTTATTAGACTTTCTCGGACTTTACCATGCTTAAGTGTTTTAATTTTGGAAAACAGCCAGCTTTGAAAAAAGGAAAAATATTTAAAATCTGATAACTCTGACTAAAAATGGATCCAAACATTTGTTCCAGATTTGAGTGAAGTCCGTCAGTTCTGTTCAGCATGTTGCTGTTTTGGCAGTGTCCGATCAGACACGTTCAGTCATTTAAAGTGTTTCTAATGTAAGACAATGACCATTGCAGCATGATGGTATGGTTGGTCCATTCTGTCTCGCTGTGCTGTCGGACTTGCACTCCCGGTGGTCGCTTTAAAGAGGTTTTTTCCACTGGTTTTTCCTACTACTAGATGGTACCTATGTTGTACGTCTCTAGGCCAAATGGGAAGCAACCCAAAAAATACGCGACGATGTTTGATTCGGCCTCAGCGGCTTTTAATTAATTCCGTAATTCCGTAATCAATTAATGTGGGTGTATTTTTTTTATAATGTAAGACAATGACAATATATGAACACACCAACGAGTAGAACGGGTACGATATTCCAATACGGACTACATAAACAATTATGATCGGCTATCGACAGATTGATGTTACTATCGGATGGGTTTCACTTGAAATCATTTCTGAAACCCTGAAGTATCATTTTCATAAATTCAGTACCCATTTTTGGTAGATCGAGCTAACGCTCAATTCCCACAACCGCAGTGGAATATTTTCCTCAAAATAACTCACAGAATTAAATCAAAATCAGTGAAGTGTCAAAAAACAGTAGTGTGAGTGTAGGCTGTCAATAACAAAACTAGAGTCAGGAATTCTGAGAGAAATAAAGAAAAACTAATAAAAACAAGATCAAGTCCAAACAGATCTATTTGCAATAAAATGGCCCAACGCCCACATGTACTCAACTGCTGATTGTTATCTCCATAGACCAAGTGCCTGAAGGAGAAAGCTAACGCAATAAAATTCAATATAAAAGGACTGTGATCGTGTTTGCTTTTACTCCAAAGGACAAAATATTTGTAGAGGAAAAACAATAACAAAAATATCAAATAATTGTTTTATTTGTATTTATTCATTTCCGGTCTTCGTGTACAAACTTCGAGTTTTTACCAGGTAAAAGAAGAGGATGAGTGAACATAATATTCGCCGACAAACAGAGTGATTTATATAACATTTTGAAACGCCTGCACCCGAAGTCATGAGTTGCCAGATTTAAGTATACATAGAGAATTTAATTTAGTATCTAAAAATATGTTCTGACCTCAAGCCCGAGACCGAGAACGGAGGGTGATACACAGAAATTGAAACTGGGCAAGTATAATTTTATTTTGGTCTCCAGAGGAGGGATTGACTCGTGTAAATATTCAATAATGGACATTCGCCTTAAAGCATACCGCGCATTCTCCTCGATTTTTTCGCGGAGAATGAGTTAGCTTTCCATTTGAATTAGGGAAGGAACCCCTGAAAATGCCACTGGAGAACTACCACATCATGCGTCGGCTGCCATTTGGATATGTATGAATGGGCGCTGTCAGTTCCGCTATGCTATACAACTGAAAAGGTCCAAGCGCCACCCTATATACACACGTCGTCGCAATATCTAAGAATAAATTGTTGTTCGAGGAAGAAAGAAGAAACGGAGAAGGGAATAAATATTTTGCAATCCTACAAAGGACTTTGGAAATCAACTTGAACAGATGGATGGAAAGGAAGTCCAAGTCAAGCTAAGAAATGAATGAGAAAAGGAAAGGATGTGCAAATTCATCCAAGGTAAAGTTCTCCCGAAGGAACAAATTGAGTTGCTGATGGATTTATATTCTAGTTTTCGCATTCCGATCCAAGGAGGATCTGCAAATTCTCCTGCATGTATTTACGAAGACATGACGGAAACTTGGAAGAATTTATTCCTGACACGGTAAATATGCAAATCTTCCCCCACTTGCTCACAACTTCAGGAAACTTTCGTTTTCTGATTTTGAACGACTCCGTAAGAGTTTCTCAGTTTCATTTCATTTTATACTCCCATTAATTGGTAATTATACTTATGTAAGACTTGGTTAAACTTCCTCGTGATGAAACCAGCTTTCCATTTGGCCCAGATAAAGCTACACGCGCAAGGAGGGAAAGATCCACTGAATAGAAAATTGTGAACAATCGATCCAGGTCTACTCGGAGAATTGAATCCCCAACATAACATTACTACACTAAAATCTTTAGTTTCATTTTTATTTGTCTTTTTAAGAACACTCATTTCAAGTCTGTTATCTTGTTTTCCTATTACACAGGAGCTATACGCTTGAAATTTTATTATTCTCTTAAACCAGATAAAAATCCCCCTAAAGAGGTGACCTTAACCGTTAGATAGACTGGACTGGATACGTGTTAATTTAAATCGATAACAACTCAGAAAACATAAAATCGAAGACGCTACATTGAATCATCAATGAGTATCGATAATCCCGGCATGTGTGGTGACGCAAGATTGCTAATGGCGAGGCAGCAAGGAAAACGTTTACAGCATTCTACAATGAAGATTTAACAGACTCGTAAACTTTCGGACTCTCATCGTACTTACTTTACTTTCACCCTCGAAGCAAACTTTCTCTGACGCCTCAGGCAGAAAGGATTGCAAGAAAGAATATCCGTTGAGAGATACAAATGTGAAGAATTCAGTTAAGTTCACTTTGTGAGAGGAATAAATAGAGGTTTACTGAGGCTGGGCAATATTGGTTGCGCGAGCCTGCCTTTATATTGGTGCCTTGAAAAGGAGATTGACTGTTTTCGGCAGGAAGTCTTCTCAGGGAGCTTCAAAATGATGTTTACAAGTTGAAGAGTCTGTTTTTGTATTTTCAATCCGATCCGATTCGCTCGCAAACTCCTTGACTCCTTCACTATTCAAGTACATACAACCATATACCCGCGATATTAGGATCAGAAGCGGTTCTAGAATTTTGTATTCAGTGGGTTATTTAAATTACGAAAGGACTTGATGCTGTTAGTTGTTAGTAGACTGTTCGAAAATGTGTTACCTCAAATGGTCGGATATCCATCACTACTTCATTATGGTGAGGGTTCGACCTCTCCGTCAGACAGTGAACAGTTTGAGTCTTTTTAGAGCTTTTTCTCCGTTGGATCTTTCTTGCACTCCAATTTAAGCCGAAAGACAAAGCGAGCCATTTTCAGGAAATTACGTTGGTTTTTGCGTATACTAATAAGTGTATTTTAATGATTTACTATATAAATTCGATGTGATACATACTACAAAAATATTCGAGAATTTTAGAAGCGAGGCAGAAGAACCACCACAATTTATGTCAAAGCTATAAATATGCTGTAATCCCCAACTATTTGAGATCCGTCGGAATTGAGCATGATGGGCCACGGCCCGGTTGCCCTTATCCAGGAACCGCGATTGCAGTATATCCCACTCACAGTTAAAGGAAAAGGATTCCAAATTTCTCTCTCAATTTCTCTTCTCCTCAATCTTCATCTTCATCTTTACCTCATCTTCTCATGCCTCTCCTTATTCGATCAAAAATCATCTCTCTCCTCTATAAATTTATGTAATACTCGTACTCAAAAGAGCCATCAGTCAAAGATGCTTGGAAAGAAAATCTGTTATCTATTTATAACTACATAAACATGTTCAGTGGAGTACACGTTCACTTACAACAGCTACCATTTAAATTGATTAAGTCATTAAAAATTGCGCATCGATTAAGCCACCCTGTGCAAGTGTCCATTTTAACTTGGTATCACATATGCCTTGGAAAATGGTTTGACTTTCAGCGAACAGAATAGACGTTTTTCAAGCAACAGCAGTCAAAAACCATGTAATATCGCGTACGAGAAATCGAGAGCTGAGAATTGTCGTTGTGATTAAGCGTGCAATCGAATGTCCCGATTTTTTTTAGAACGGATCACTGATTAGCTTTGGTTTACTGTTTGAGAAAGTCGTCCTCAGTTAACGAATGCTAATAATGAAATCAAAGTTTGAAAGTTCTGTTGTGTCTGTTCTGGAACTAGGCCAATATTCTCACTCATTACAAAAATACGGAATATATTCGAATTGCAGAAATTTAATGTAGGTTTTTTTTTACACCAAGTAGGTACGCCTGGAACTTGAAACTTGAACTTGTGAGGAAAACTGAAATCACCTTGTTTACTCTCTTTGGTCCCAGGCATGGAAGTAGCTTACAGAAACGCATTGCCATATTACGGCGCTTAGAAAATGAACACAAGAAAATCGTAAAGGAAACTTAAGCCTTATTAAAAGAATTCTGTTGTTATTAGTTAGTAGCTAATTCCGCTTGACGGACAGGTTTGTCAACTGAATCAAATAAATCCTTTAACCAAGGAGGCTAAACAAATCAATCAAATTGATCCATTCAGGAGGTCCGGTAGTGAGGAATAAGCAAATCAAAAAATGCAATGTCTATAGGACATCAACATTACCTACAGATCAATGCCTGTCGCAAACATGGCTGGTATCCACCCGACAAAGTTAAATTTAAAAATGTCTTATATGAAAATATCCTGGTTTTGACCCCAGACGTTCAAAAAGTTGTTATTTTTGTTTTTGCTCAGAACGGGATCTCCTGACTACACAAGACTGATTTGTTTAGCTTCCTTGCCTGTAACTAGATTTTCGTCAGTGTTCGCATGGTCGTCTCGAATGGCTTTGATTGATTTCTGGAAATAAAGCTAATGTACTGACAGTACTGAGGGTCTGTACTAATTAGTAATATTGTACTGTTTCAAATGAAATATCAAAATACCTTAATCCATCTACAAGATCTACCCCAAACCAGCATTGCAATTTGTCTATAGTTACCAGCTCGTAGCACCAGCAAATTAATTTCTCTAATCATACATGCCGTAGGTTTCGTACAACTTGAATATAGTTGAATTATGACGGTTTCCCGTGAACGACGATGAGGTGGTCATTAATTCTGGTCTAGTCTACGAATACGTGCCGTATATTAGCTCGTTTCCCTTTTGTTTGATATTGTTACTAATTATATAAGATCGTTTATTCAGACTAGTACAGGGTGGACAATAACATTTCACCGTTCTGAATCATGGATTGTGTGTTGTAATCTGAAAAGGTAGCGTACGATAGGATCGGATGCACATGGCATCTCATAAGTCTCATCTCATCTCACAACTTAAAAAATTGTTTATTTTATTTATTTCAGCCTTACACTACATCCTATTCTGGATTCAGCACGCATTGTAACAATTATGCGGTCAACTGAGAATTAGTTACAAATCACAATGAATAATTTTAACTCAACATGTCAAATAGCACCATGTTAATTCCAAAGTCTCTCCAATTTAGTTAGTGCGAGAAATGATGGTTCTTTTCACGAAAGCATTCAAAATAATTCTTTGTCAAAGTCAATTTCATTCTAAATTTTTGCCCCTATGTAGAGGAATATTTTCTTGTCAATTTTGGAGTGATGAAAGCACTAAATCAAATGATTGGCTTGGCAGGTATTGCGTTGTTAGTACATTTCCGCTTTGGGGATAAACAAAATGTGAACCTTCGTTAAAGAAAATTACTCATATGTCAAATATGAATTACTTAGTCATTTTTAGCCGAACCTTCAGCTTAGTCCATTATCGCCATCCACAATGGTTTCAAATAAGGGGCATTTTCCAACGGTGAAAATGAAAGTCAACTTTCATTCAATTTCAGAAATAACAAACTAAGCAGAGTGATGGAACGTAAATCTGGCAGAATTAGTCAAATTACAATCTTCGTGCAAAATACTACCGATGTCGAATTCATATAATCGTATTTTAAATGGCACAATATGTCCACATAAGAACTACATGTGAATTAACTATCGAAACAACATACCGACCTGAGTATCAAATTATGAAATGCAGTCAGCTTCAAACCTAATTTCTGATTTGGCACCGGAAGGTCAAAGAGTAGCGTACGAGGTAATGGATCACCTGCAAATGAATGTCCCATTTATTAATTAATGCTCCCACGGACTCACCAGAACTTCATCATCGACGCAACAACCCTCGACATCGGTAGGCTCAAGGCTCAAATAGCAAAATAAATGGGTGCATTGCGAAACCATGTCGGTTTTGTGGAATAACAGTCGGTAAGGACTTGACTCTGAAAGCACTTAACTCCAATTTCATTCCGGACGCCTACAAGGCTATATCAGTCAGAATTATTTTGTAAGGTTTCCTCGTTATTCAATTAGATTGACTGACACATTCTCAGTGTACTCAGCCATGTGCATTGTGATATCCTAGTGCGTGGGAAATCCGTTCTAGTAAAATTCAACTACATCTAACACTTGAGCACAAGCATTATCGGCGGCATCCTCTGGGACTGAATTAATCGGCTAAATAATTATTTTATATATCTAACACTCACTCAAATGCTGACTTCTACGCAGTTTCGATCAAGCCGTGTGATGATACGATGACAATAGAAATATAAATATCGGTTCAGTAAGCGGGTTCATATTATCTGTTTTTGACAGGAAGACAGCGGGTAAGAACTTCAAAAGAACGGCTCAGAATAGATCTTATTATTTAGTACTTAGTACACAGACTGATGAGATTTTGTTTGATCTTGTCGGAAAGGTTTGATGAATTTTCTCAAGGGATTAAAATGAATTATATGATTGTCATCTGGAGGATACCTTACAATACCTGACAATAAACACAGACCGATTAGAATAGGTCGAATAAATATCAGACTAGGAAATTTGTTGAAATATTCTGGTCAGGTTGATCGGTTCGAAGCAATTAATAATAAAGTTACATATTGCAGACTTTAGTTCGGCGTCATTAATAAATGGCGCTGGCTGCTAAAACTTGTTCCGATACTGAGTAGCTTCTCTTTGTAATATCTTGATTGGATTAAACAAATGCCATTGTTGTAGTGATAATATTTATTTTCAGTTTGCGAAACCTTGGAAGTTGGAAGGTCTCTTCGTCCGGAAAAAACAGTGTCAAAATTACAGCGTTCAAGCTCTTCTTAAATTCTCTGCGATTCTTTTAGTGAAACAAAAAATTTAATCATGTACGCCTTTCGATTGCCGTGAAAATTCAGTTAAATGATGATAGATTTTCTGACGACCAGTGTCGAGTTGCGATTTCTTTCTCTCTCATATGTCATATGTCAAATGAATCCATTGAACATATTGGAGAGGGAGCATGAACGGAATACTATTATTTATGAGATGTTAAGAGTAAAGGTCCTTCGGAATTGGCATTTGTCGGACTGAGTTTCCGAATATTGTGGTCCTAAACAAACATTGCATTTCTCTCTAAATCCAAGTCGCACACAGCACGTGAATTTCGAATGAAAGCTTGAGGCTGTAATATTAACAGCGATGAATGATTCGGGTTCGTCGATCTCCAATTCACAGAATATGGTAGAGAAAGATCTGTCAACAAAATACGTAATAAAAATTCATTGTATGCTTCTGGCATTCCCCTCCGACTGCAAAACTGGAGCATGAAACGTAATTCTAATCCTAAATGGATAATAATGGAGCGTAAGTACGTTTCCGTGGTTACAAGCTATTCCCGAAGTAGACAAGAAGTGAAGAGTGGGTGTTTTAAATTGAGCTCGTTTTATTAGCAAGAAACTATGAGAGGTTTCCTGAATTACTATTTGATCAAAACAAAATGAAATGAGACAGTATTATCGAGGACAAACTTTAATAACACCCTACTGTTTTCTTTTCCAGGAAAATAATCCTTCATGCTAAAGCACAATAAGTGTAACCACGACAACGGTTCGCATGCAAAAGTCTGCGTTATGATTCTCGGTTACAACTTTTGGCTATTTAAACTATTTTGGAACTTCTCGTGCTATTCAACTCAAATTTTCCACTCATATTTCTATGAACTTTTTTTTACCTCACTTTGATATGCTTGTCCCCTATTTCACTTAATTAACTGACTGAACAGATTTTCCAATTTCAAATTGGGTATCAGTAGAATTTGACTGAAATGTTATAAATTCTGTAGCGCTGTCAATAATTTACACACCGAGAACTCGGTTGTCGGTTGTAATGTGCTGACCATAGAGTAACCACGCCCTTACAATATATTTCAGGGGCGTGGTATCTCTATGGTGCTGACTGACAGGAAATGGTTGTACTTGATATAAAGGTAAGGCATCCGTTGTCGAGGTGATTTGCTTGAAAGACAGGGGCGGCGCTAGGATATATTTTGCTACAGGCTAAAATCTAGAGTGCAATTATATCTAGTGTCTAATTAATAATG
>JAQGCA010003593.1:0-11533 GCA_034698945.1 Protaphorura quadriocellata
ACAATTGGAATTCAGTGAATATTTCACACATTGGAAATATGTTCATTAAGTTCATTGTTTCAATTTCTCTCCTCTTCGCTTCGTCAAATGGTAATTACTATTTATATTTAACACGTCAGGTCTCGGGTTCAATTCCAGCTCCACCCACGTCCCAATTTCTTGTACACTCCGGTCAGGTGTTCGCACGGTACTTGTTCCCCACAGATCTTGGTTTAATTAGTTGGGTCGATGGGGCCTCTAGAGTAACTTCTCTAGAGAAGAGTCACCTCATTGATATCAATTTAGGCATATGAGCCAAGAAATCGGTCAGCATATGCGAATTTGAACTGAAGAGGTTTAAATGTCTATAACAGTAACTCTAAAATTAACGTTAAATTTTAACAACAATTTATAAGGATTTTTTTTTTGATTTTTTTGAATTTTTGAAAATATTCAAATAATTTTCTAGCACTCACAAACAGAGGCGGATGTCGTTTCGAGGTTGATGTGAATTCGGAATTCTTCCCACTAATCTCAAATCAAAATGGTATATTGTACCCAAAATTGGACAACTCGGATTCGAAATGGTACCTGGAGATGAGGCAGGGTGGACATTTCAGAGCAGACTGCACTGGCGAGGATAACCGCCTTCGGTCTTTCCAAAAATCTGATATCGATGTCGAATGTGTTCTTAATGATGTGATCAGGGTAAGAGTTAAAAAATATCATTTACAAAATCTCTAACTGTTCCAGACATTGTTTTAAGAGATAATTGCTGCGGTCGAATGCACTTCTGAATATACTGTCCTGTCATCCAATTAAATACCAAGATCGCAGGGGAAGCGCAAGAAATTGTGGGGCACCTTGAGACTTGCTGTCAAATGCAAACAATTGAGTTTTTGATTTATTTTAGACATCTGAAGGCTTTGGAACATTTGACGAACTCGTGTGCAACCAGGCGCTGACAGAAACCATCTTTCGAAATGGTACTTGTTACAATGGCTACACGAAGGTCGAAATTGCCTTTATGGGGGCCGCAAAACCGTAAGTCGAAAAATGCGAAAAGTGAAATAAACCTTACGGCGAAACGCATGTGTTTGGATTTCGCCGCAGTACTTTACGTTTCAGCCATTGACCTCCTGAATAACTTTTGTGAAGGTCATACCCTAAGAATTTCAACCCCTTGGCTGATAGAAATACAAGAGTCATATTTGTGACGTCATCATTGCCTCACGGTTACCGACCTCACCAAGTGTAGTTGACCCACGCATTTCTAGCAGCCGAATAATTAGTCTTCTCCGGATAGAACCTTCACAAAAGTTGTTCTACAAGTCAGGGGATACAACATATCAAAAACGTGGCCAAATCCAACAGCGTGCGGTGTTATTTGCAGTGGTTCGGTTAAATAGAAATAAATGTTTTAAAGGTACTCCCTCATAACCGCTTGCCACAATGAAGAACTTGATGATACTTTGTGGGTCAGAAGTTACATCCACGGTGCGGATTTGGGGGATTCTGAATCCATCAATCGCCCAAGTTTCAAAGAAGCCATTTTTTATCAAGATATTAGCGCAGACACCTGCTATACTCAGAATGGCCAAATTGCGACAGTGACAGAACTGGTACAACTTAATTCATTTAAAAATGATGTACATGAATACCTAATTTCTAATTTGTAATTAATTAATTAATTAACCATTACTCAGCTCGGTTCCGCTCAACTCACCGCTCAATATATTCAAACGGGACAAAATCTTTTTATGTCACGCGGGCATTTGATGCCGAACGGTGACGGGATCTACGCTTATGAGAAGAAGGCAACTTTCTATTTCATCAATGCCCATCCGCAATGGCAAACCGTTAATGGTGGAAATTGGAATGTGTGGAAATTTTATAATTAAATTTGCTATTTTGAACCGAATTGCATTATAATTGATTTGAATGTTTCAATAGCAATTGGAGGATAAAGTTCGAGCTTACGCCGGATCCCGGAAAGCTACTCTGACGATTTATACTGGAACATACGGGGTCACGACCTTGGACGACGTGAATGGAAATCCAGTTGAAATTTGGCTAGGAAGAAACATGAAGGGTGAACTCGTGAAGAAGCTACCGTGTCCACAGTAATTACAAAATTTATAATTAACTAAATGTTTACGGCATAGCCGCGCGCAATACCAAGGATGTCTTACTTGCGCCAACTTGCCTCAATTTGGAGCAATATTAATATTTTGCATTTATTTCCTTGACGACCCCTTGATAGATTTTGTATAATTTTTTATTGAAAAATATCTAAAACCTTGACCTTGACCCTGACCTCACTGATCAATTAAAAATTCGTTCAATTCTTTAGCCTGACGTGGAAAGTCATTCATGATGAAGAGAGAGGAACTGGAGTAGCCGTCATTCAGTTCAACAATCCGTGGTCAACGGTTCAGTCCAAGGACATTCTCTGTGAGGATATTTGTGATCAACTGTCCTGGGTCACCTGGAAAGTCAGAGATATGAGACTCGGGTACACCTATTGTTGTGACGTGGCGTCATTCAAAAAAGCCTTGCCATATGCACCTGACTTGGGCAACTTACCTCTTTTCGACTATTAAAGAAATTATAATCAAAATTACTCAATACTTTTTTTGTAAATTCCATTAGAATTTCTTTGAATATTTGTATAAATCACAGTCTCAAAAAATTGAAAAGCGGATAATTAGGCGTCATGCAAATATTTTATTCTACCTTGGGCGACGGGGCCTCTGGAGTAATTTGTCTGGGGAAGAGTCACTACATTATGTATCAAGTAATGGAGTTTCAAAAGCATGAACGAAATAAATGCAATATTTTTATACTAGTCTGACGCAAAGAGAAAATATATTATTGATTGAGTAAGTCAAGTAAATACTTGCTATACCTAACCTACTACACCAGATTGCCTGCTGTTCAATTCTTTCTAACATGACACCATTTGGCAATCAAATTACAAATAGATTTCAATCTTCATAATTATACTGGGTGTGCGAATATTAACTCAGCATATGTAGGTCCAAAATTGTGTACATTCACATCCTATTCTTTTGACTCTTTCCGAGATGTACTCCGACCCTGTTTGGACACTTTGTCCAGTCACAGATGTTCTTTCCATGATTGCCCTAATGATAATGTTATGAATATTTAGGACAAAACTGAAACAAGAAAATGTAACAAAATTTTGTTGTTTAATTCATCTGGATCAGTAGTGATATCGTTTCAATTCCACTTTCATCCCCACCTTTGTTTACCTCTCGTCATATGACAAAATTGTCCTCAGAAATATGTCCATTCACCACATCCTTTCCATTTTATTTCTCTTTGCTTCGTCAAACGGTAAATTCAAGAGCCACCACAATCTTTAAATTTATAGAAAACTATAAAAAGAAATTGCAAATATTAATTGTAATATAACGAAGACTCATACGTCTAGGGTGGATTGACCTAGTCAGAATGTTAATTGACGAGTGTATTTTACATATTTTCACAAATACTAAATAATTTTAGCACTCACTCAGAAAAAAGGATGTCGTTTCAAGGTTGATGTGACCTCGGAATACTCGCCAATCATTTCAAATAAAAATGGTACCATCTACCCTAAATCAGACAATAAGACCAAGAAATGGTACATTGAGATGAAACAGGGAAGTCATTTCAGAGCAGACTGTGCTGGAGAAGATAATCATCTTGGATTAATTGACCGGTCAGTTGCAGACGTTGAATGTTGTCTAAACGACGTGATCAAGGTAGGGATTTGATACATATTCGAGCTGATTTACAGAATTATACTGCGTAGAAATGTCTGCCGGACCATAAATTCAAGTAACAGTCGCGACTGGAAGGCAACGTATGGAAAAGATATGGAGAGAGTGGTTGAGAGGGTGCAGAGAGGTGGTAGAGTGGGTGTAGAAAGTGGCCAAGTGTAAGTGGTTGACTTTTGGGATAAGCGTATCTCCAAATGCAAATAAGGAAACAATGACGGTCTAACGTCAAGAGATATGTATATCTCTTCACCATTAGGGGAGATATGCATATCTCTTTAACATTAGAGGAGATATGCATATCTATTTAACGTTAAGGGATATATGCATTTCTCTCTAACATTAGGGGATATGTGCATATATCTTTAACATTAGGGGAGATATGCTTATCTCTTTAACATTAGTGGAGATATAGATATCTCTTTAACATTAGGTGGTAAGATTTTTAGATTTGACCGTCATGCGCTGACTATGGTGACAGGTGACACCATAAGACATTTTTAATTGGTGACTTGTTGCAACTGTAGACATCTGAAGGATATGGAACATTTAATGAGCTCCAGTGCAACCGAGCCCTGGCTGAGACCGTCGTCCGGACTGGCACTTGTTACAATGGTTATACAAAGGTTGAAATTATATTTATGGGAGCAGCAAGACCTTCGATAGTGACAAGGAATGGAAAAAGATGCACACCAAAACGGACTTCGTACGAACACAGCATTTTTAAATTTAGGAATATCGCACCGTAAGATTAATTATATTCGTATTTTGAAGGTATACCCTAATTACAATATGTCACGATGAAGAGACTGATGCTACTTTGTGGGCCAAGAGTTACATCCACGGTCAAGAGTTGGGTATCCCGGTCCAGTTTCAAAGGTCAAGTTTTAAAGAAGCTTCCTTTTACAAAGAAATAAGTGAGGACGACTGCTACACAAAGAAGGGTCAAAATGCGACGGTGGCAGAACTGGTATTCTCCCACGATTCTGAATATTGAGAATTGAGACCTATACATTTATTTATATATATATATATATATACATACATATCTAAGGCATCAAATACCTTACATACTTCATGTACTATATACTTCATGCACTATATACTTCAATGCAATCCGTAATTATTTTTTTTGCAGGTTGGCTCGGCCGAACTCGGTGGCCATTATATTAATTCTAAACCAGTCAGTTACCTGATCAAAGGGCATCTAATGCCCATTGTTGACGCCGTCTATTCTTATGAGAAAAGAGCGACGTTCTATTTTATCAACGCACATCCGCAATGGGCAAGCATTAATAGTGGAAATTGGGAGGTACGTTAATTTTCATAGTACCTGATTTTTAAACTGTTAATTTGTGCAATATATTTAATTATTTTTAATTACTTTTATTAATTAATTGATTTTGTATGTTTCAATAGCAAATGGAGCTGAAAGTTCGACTATACGCGCAATCCCTTGCAACGACTTTGACGATTTATACAGGAACATACGGAGTCACAATCTTGGATGATGTGAATGGGAAACCTGTTGAGATTTGGCTCGGAAGAAATCGCGATGGAAGACTTGTGAAACGGCTGCCGTGCCCACGGTATGAGTTATTCACATAATAATTATAAGTAATAAATTAATGATTTTTTTCTTAGTTTGTCATGGAAAGTCATTCATGATGAAGAGAGAGGAACCGGAGTAGCCATCATTATGATTAACAATATCTGGACAACCGTTCAACCCAAGGATATTCTGTGTGACGATATTTGTAGTAAATTATCCTGGGTGACCTGGAAGGTCAGAGATATGAGACTTGGCTACACCTATTGCTGTGACGTGGCGTCATTCAGAAAAGCCTTGCCGTTCGCCCCAGACTTGCGATTTACCTCTCCTGGACTATTAAAAATATTAACAGACGAAAATCAATATTATTTCTAGAATTAGCTGGAGAGAAAATCTTCAATTAATGTAGATAATTTCTTAAAATAAAATGTACTAACTGATTTTATTTATTTATTTATTCGTTGGACCGCCACGTCTTTCGTGAACAATGACACTGTATGGCACTGGTTTAGAAATTAAACTGTTCTCTCCAACTAGAGATGGCGGAAGTTGGCTTTTGTCCATCTCGAAATTGAATTGTTGCATCATTCCACTTGTAAACAAGAATAGTGCATCTCGTGCCAAACTTTCACCAATGCATGCGCGTTTCCCTACAAAATTAAAAAAATATATTTAAACTGAATTATTTTAATTTGGCGTAAAAATACCTGTAGAAAATGGGTTCAATGCATCGTCGCTCTTGAAGCTCCCGGTGGATGTAATAAATCTTTCAGGTCGAAATACTTCCGGGTCACCCCAGTATTCTTTGTCGTGGTGAAGTTGCCAAAGGTTTGCCATAACGATTGTGTCTTTGGGAATTGTGTGACCTCGGAAGGTCACGTCCTCCGTGGTAGAGTGGAGAACCCCGAGTGGAGTAATGGATGACATCCTCATCATTTCCGCCAAAAACGCTTCCATATATGGCATTCTGTAACATTTAAACTTCTTTTCAAATTCGCGCGGTTTATCAGCTGAACGAATTGACTCGTGAGCCTGAATTGATATCAACGAGGTGACCGTTCTCTAGAGAAGTTACTCTAGAGGCCCCATCGACCCAGATAATTAAGCCAAGATCTCTGAGGGCCAAATACCGTGCAAACACCTAGCTCTACAAGGAATTGGGAAGTGGACAGTCCAGGAACTGAACCCAGCGGTCATAAAAATGCGATATATACATTTTATTACCTTGCACGATCAGATAAGGATGGAAGTCTGCTTGTTCCAATCACATTGTCCACTTCGGATTGGAGTTTCTTCTGGATTTCAGGATAAGTGATTAAATAAAGAATTGCCCAGTTTAATGAAGTGCTCGTCGTGTCCATCCCGGCCGCAAATAAATCCATAAGCATGACCAGCAAATTTTTTTCTGAATTCAAAAAAATTGTTTTTTTTTCTTTGAATTTTTTGAAGATTTTAAAAGAAGAGGCCATGTACCTCCTTCATCCTTGTAAAAACTCGATTCAGAATTAGTTGTAGCCACAATTTCTTTGAGATAAACATCAATTAAGTCCCTGGAATGGTTCTCATCAATATTCCTCTTGTGATCATCCACATGTTCTTGAAGGAATCCATAGATAGGTGGATGTGCAGCAATGACACTCTTATAGCCTGACAGATTCGGAAATAGCTTAGTGAACCATGGCATGAAGAACAGTGGACCAGACGGATTTAATTTTTCAAGTGCACTAGAAATAAAAAATATAAACTCAATTCTGAAACTACTTCCGTCAAGGAATCAAAATTATTATTCTTACTCAAATAGAATGGTCATAATTCTCTTGAGTTTCGGATCATCCAGGCCAAATCTTTCTCCAGCGATGATGTGCCAAAAGGAATTGAGCACGGAAGCATTAAAGCGAACTCGAAGTGATACTGGCTGATTCAGTTCTTTTCTGTGGACTTGAAATTTTAATAGTAAATATTGTTTGACCTCGATTAAACGTACATGAGCTCGTTCAAAAAATCAGTCGTGTGCTATAAAGAAGTTTTTTCGTTATATCATAATGCATATACTAAAACTTCATAAGATACGACCATAGACGAAGGAGGTAAGACTGCTATATCGGAATTGCACCAGTTTTCTTGGAACACTAGTAAGTGCATTATAACAAAGTTTTACGGCAACATAAATTTTTATAGAATTATCAAAATTTTCACTGAAAAATATTGATATACATATCTGTATTTTTGACCTTAAAGCATTGGCGAGTTCCACGACCTCATCCAAAATAAGAGAATCCATGGTTCCTTTGCCAAATCCAAAATCTCGCAGATTTCTTAATGTGAATCTTCGTTGCTCTGACCAATTCTTTCCAGATGCGAATACTATTCCTAGAAATTGCAGTCATTTCAAGAATATGCATAATAAAGGGACATTCATAAGCAGACTTGGGTCAATTACTTTAAAAATGTAATTAATTACAAATTACAACCTACTTTTGAAAGTATTTCAATTACCATTACACGGAGAAATTTTGAAAGTAATTTACTACAACTACAATTACGTGGACACAAATGGAAAAGCAACTAATTTCAATTACAATTACGTAATTGTAATTGAAAATGCAATTACAAATTGCAATTCAAATTACTTTCTCGAAATTATGATTTGATGTGTGCTAACATCATAGTTACATTTTTGTATTTGATGGTCAAAATTTTAAGTAATTGTAAAAGTAATTGATAATTGATAAAAACATAAATTCAGTTCCAAATTACAATTACAATTGCACACGATTTCTAAAGTATTTAGTTACAGTTACAAATTACAGCTGGGATTCTGAAAGTAATTAATTACAATTACAATTACGCAATTTGTAATTGTATTTTGTAATTGAAATTACAATGACCAATGTAATTGAACCAAGTCTGCCCATAACTAGGCAATGTTCGTACCTCTCTGAATTCCCCAACTCCGGTCTTGGAGTAAACGCAATTCTGGGCGCCCAGCAAAACGATCATCCTTGAACGCTTCTTTTATTGCACTTAATTCACCGAGAATCACAACACTGAAAATAAAATCAATTACGATCTCCAGAAAAATTAACATCACAGTCAGGGAATTAGTTTTAGAGACACCTTACGGAAAATTTGCAAAGAATAAGCTGTACACGGGTCCAAATTTTTTAGATAATTCCGCCAATCCTTTTTGTGGTGGTAATCCAAGGAATGGAAGGTAACCCAAAATTGGAATTCCGATTGGTCCTGTCAATTATAAGATTATAGGGGGTGGTTCAAAACATTTTGTATCAAAATGTATATCTTAATTTCTATTGATGGTTACGAACCACCATTTGTACATAAATTAATGAATTACCTAACTAAATTTTGGTGGGACTGGAATAATTTTGTTTCAAATTCAATTACCTGGAGGAAAATTGGGTGGTCGTTTTTGAGTAAAATAATAGAGCAGAAGAACTAGTAAAACTGACAAAATTAATATTTCTGAAAACATTGGAAACTATTTTGAACTTGATTTGTAGTAGAAAATATAACAGCGGCGTAGTGGTGCGTGTTAGCAATGGGATACTAAAGAAAACGCAGAGGTTAGATTAACCTTCACTTTTTTATATGTATTTACATTTTTATGAACCTGTTACTTGGTTTACATTTACATGCAACTTTTCTACGTGACTCATCGTCAGTTAGTATAACATACTTTATGAACTACGTTACTACGATATTTAATTTTTAGAAAACCGGTTCATCACCTTCAGGCTCTCAAGGTCGCTTGAGTTTTCATGGTTTATTGGATATGGAAATTACATTGATTATTTTAATCTCCAGCTTGTTATGACCAAGCGCTGGAAAAATCAGCTCGAAATGTATTTCTGGCCAATTTAACACTTCAGTCTAGTGCTCGTTCGCACGCCAAGCACGAATGAAAATAATTCACTTCTTCAAAATTTGACAGCACTTTTTGTATGAAGAGCAAGGAGAACTTCAAAATTTTGAAAATAGAACTTCGCTGCCGCATTAATTGTGATGTCTACCATTTTAAATCGTTTTTCTTGCCATATGTACAATTGAAGAGGAATTTTTGCAACTATTTTTACGCACAAGGAATTGAGAAATGGACCGATCAGGAATTGAACCCAGAACCTGATGAATTAAGCATTTGGCGTTGTAATTAATCGAACATGAAAAAGTTCTTGTAATTTTAAGACGTTAAAAAAAATTATTTTAAATTTTCAAAAATTCACTTTAACTAATGATATTGGAAACCTTCATTCAAGATTTCTCGGAACTCAGTCATCCTCTCAATCAAATATATTCCCAGTGACCAAGAATCCAATTCCTCTCTTCAATTTCGCAAGAAAATATTCAGTTAAACTTTTTGCGAAACGAAATAAGATATAACAAAATTGCGTACGCAAAAGGGAATTGCAATTTCTCCATTCCCTTATTGGTTCTTTGTGAGCAATAACCCGAATGTAAGGCAAAATTAAAGAATGAATAAAATGATTGACGTCGATGCAATGAGTTGCACCTCCAGAGGGTCGAGCTTATTTTCGGCAAAATTTTCTGAATCAGATCACACATAGCCACCCATTATTTATTCCAACTTGGAAGTGGATGATATCCAAAATTACGTCGAGTCAAAGAATTGAATGCACAAATGATTGACGGTGGACTCAAGCTGAATACGTGCTTATCACCTAATTTTTAAAATTATGAAAAATCTGCTCCATATTTCCAACTTATATCAACCATTGTGAAGTCTAAGGAGAAGAATTATTTCTCAAACTTTCTGAAATTTCAATTCCAACTTTTGAATTTTTCTTCACTTCCATCTCGTCCGTCATGAATAGGAGCTCTCTAGATTAGAGAAAAAAACATAGAAACAATCTGAAATTTCTAACTCTATGGAATGGACAGTTTTCTAGAACTGAAGTGTATTTTCGTTCTGGTTCGACTGTTAGCTTCTACAAATTCTGAGAAGTATTAAATGCAAATAACAATTGTTTAGAGTGATATTTTTAGCTTCAGATTAAATAGTAAGTTGGTACGTGAACCGTGAATGCTTTACCGGTATGCATGTAGCATATGTTAGTTCTACACTGTACGACGACGACTCATCTGGATGTAAAGTAAATCTGCACTGCATGAATAACCAGAAAACCAGAACATACTTGAAACTTGACTATACAATCACATAAGAGTAAAGTTATATGCAACGCGCGTTTAATTTTATTTTATTTGTAAAGACATCTTTATGTGTCCGGAGAAAACGTAATTCTAAAACAGTTGCATTTACAAGTTGACTGACGGAAAACTATAATGATGCCTTGTAAAAAAAACTAGGCATACTTGTCACTTATTTCGAGTTGTGCGGTGACAGAGTTCAAATATCACACATTCTGAGTCAGAAAATGATTTATCGTCTATTTCTAGGGTAAGGCCCAACCATGTTATATGTAGGTAGTAGGTACAGAGTTCACCTCATTTCGAAAAATGGATTACTGCGCTATCCCATACTACACTCAATGTCTTTTTAACCATCATTGGGCATCCACGTGGTATCAGATTATCTATCCCCAAGCAGGCTTGGGTCAATTACATTGGTAATTGTAATTGCAATTATAAAATACAGTTACAATTACGTAATTGTAATTGTAATTAATTACATCCCAAATTTTGCACGTAATTTGTAATTGTAATTTGTAATTGAAATTACTTATTTCTCGATTACGTTTGTTGACTAGTAAAGATTGAACGAAGTTTTTGATAGTGAAAGCAAAGGTGTTTTAGTGCTGATAAACACGAATAAAGTTTATTTGAAATTGTAATTTGTATTGTAATTGTAATTGAAAATCCAATTGCAATTATGTAATTGTAATTGAAATTAATTACTTTCGCAATTTTGCATGTAATTTGTAATTTGTAATTAATTACTTCAAAAGGATACCGCAGGAAGAGCACGGCAAAAGATCCCTCGTCAGAATTGGCTCATCTTTGGACATGTTGTAGCCCTTGACCTCCTGAACAATGTTTGTACATGTCCCAACACGGAAGGTCAACTCTGGTGACCTCCAGAGGTCACCGAAGTTTGACTCAAGGTCCTAGTTTAATTTTACTATCTTTAACCAAAAAAAATATATTATATTAAATGTATTATGTAAAAGTATATGGAAAAAAGTTACATAGTTCGTCAAAATTACTACTAAAACATGCTCAT
>JAQGCA010003594.1:0-11533 GCA_034698945.1 Protaphorura quadriocellata
TTACCCGTTCAGACCTCTATATTACCCGTTCAGACCTCTATATTACCCGTTCAGACCTCTATATTACCCGTTCAGACCTCTATATTACCCGTTCAGACATCTCTAATACCCGTTCAGAAATCTCGATTACCGGTTCAGAGCGTTCAGAGCGTTCAGAGCGTTCAGACCGTTCAGAGCGTTCAGAGCGTTCAGCCTTTTAGACACGACCGATCATTTTGGAATTGGAATTTTTATTAAACAAAATTGTTTAAAATTTATATTTTGTTCTAAAGGGACCATGCGGCCGAGTTGGGAAATGCAGTTCCAGTAACCCCACTTTTATTCCTGAAACCAGCATCTTCTTACATTTTGGAAGGAACAGAGATCAGGGTAAAACTTAAACCGTGATTTGTTTCAAGGCAATTTGCTTGTCTGTTTTATTTGATTTTGATTTGGAATTTTAATATTTTTTGATTGTCCACAATTAGATCCCAAAGGGCTGCAAATCTTTGCATCATGAAATTGAACTCGGAGTTGTGATTGGAAAGGGAGGAACGAATATTTCAGAAGGAAGTGCCATGAATCATGTTGCTGGTTACGTTTTAGCGCTTGATATGACTGCAAGGGACTTACAGGTAATTTATTATGGATTTATTTATTAATAACAATATATTTTTATTTTAATAATTAACATTCTCCTTGAGACATAGTCAAATATCCAACTACTACTTCCGAGAATGTGTACTAGTAGTACTTCGTTGTCTATTTGGCCTGTGTAAAGTAACCCTAGTAGTAGAAAACAATTACAAAGGAAAAATATTAAAATATGGCCTAATTACTTTTAAACTCGAAATAGGTTATTGTACAGTAGGATTTTCTCCTTGAGTGACCTTACATTTATGATATAATATATGATATATGCCTAAGGTAAAAATATGCTATTATTTGACCCCACAAATTATAATTTAGCCATAGTAATTAATTATTATGTTGTAAGTATTTTGATTTGAACATTACAGACTATTGCCAAAGAACAAGGTCTTCCATGGGACATGGCCAAAGGATTTGACACATCTTGCCCAGTGAGCACTTTCATACCCAAGTCATCTGTTCCTGACCCTCATGCCGTGGAACTGTGGTGCAAGGTCAACGGTGCTTTAAGACAACGTGGAAACACCAAAGACATGATATTTAGTATTCCACATCTTGTGTCCTACATTTCTGATTATTTCACATTGGAGCCTTATGATGTGATTTTGACTGGAACACCGGCCGGCGTTGGTCCAGTTGTCTCTGGAGACAAAATCGAAGGAGGACTTAGCGATCTTGTCAACATCAACTTCAAGGTTCAAACCAAATGAAAATAAAAACGAAATTGCCAAAGTCGAAGTGTTGGATTCCTTGTATTAAATGTAATATATAATACGGGTTGATTAGTCATTTGTGAAATGAAAAATAATATATATTCGTGATTTCTGATTTGAAAAGCAGTTGTTTTCTTTACTTTCTTGTTTAATAAGCATTTGTAGAATATATGTCTCCTGAAAGCCTCTTATTCGCAAAACCTTTTCCATTGTCAATGTTTTTGCAACGTTTTTGCAACGTTTAGGACCATTGCGAAAGCTGAACATTGAATTTTAGTAGTGGAACATAGACAGAAAATTTAAAACGGTGTCATCTTTAGCCATTTTCAAGGGAATTGTCGTTGAAATGATGACATGCGGCTTTATTATGTGCATACCGCTGTATTGTTTTGTTGTCCAATGCAATTGCAGTGCTAAATATTTCCTGCTCACACCTTTCTTGTGTTTCGTGTAGATTGCAAATCCCCGCTAGCTGCAATTTGAAGTTTGAAAAGTTGGAATAATGTAGAATCTAATTGTAAGACACTTGACATGAATTATTTGACCATAAGTAGCTCGAGCGTGTGTCATTTAATATTAGTTTGAATCGGACTTGTCGAAACATCGTTGTTAGAATCAAAATCGTATATGTTCTGAATTCTAACTTTGCTCTGCGTGTTCGGTACGACACACGAATGGACATACAATTACGTCATCGTACACCCCAGGGTGCAAAAAGTTTCTAAAAGTGATTAGAACATGAATTATTCATGAACCTTTGAAATACCAAGTGTCTTGAACGACGAGAATGCAACACACACGAATCTGACGGTCAAGCAGAGGTTAGTCTGACCATTAACTTCAGGTGAGAAAGTACTAATTTCTATAGCAGGGGAAGCCGACGTAACTGTTCTTTAACGAACGATTAGATTTGTGTATGTGGGATTCGGATTACATAATAAAAGTGCTGACTGGGAGAATCCTAGTGTGATTGTATATCAAAGTATTGCCCACATTATCAGCTAGTATATTATCAATGTGAAGTTGCTTTTGGAAATACTATGAAGTGTTAGAATGTAAGTCAATCATTTAGGATATCTCTGCATGCGTGATTGCATTTTTAAACCGTTGCATAGTTCGTCAAGATGAAATTTCTTTGCCCTCTAACAGTTGGACTAACATTATTTTGTGTGAAAATTTATGGTTTTGAAGCAATGGACATTAACCCGTACTTGTCCCCATTTCGAAATTGTCGTACACAATTGATTGTGCCTGATCTAGAAAGTGTTGAAATGACTCAGCCTTTCTTTTACCCACTTATTTTGATTAATCTTGCTGCTTCAATGTCAAAATTCCGATACGTCAGTAAAAAAGAATTTGCTAAGGTTTGCTGTGCGGCCCATATTGTCTTATTTGCTGAATCCATCATGTCACTTGAAAGAATGAGAAAGGCAATGGAATATTTTGAAGGACCGTCTATGTATAGAGACGAATTTTACTATCAATTTAAACCTAAACTCCGCTTCGGGACACAAAACTACGTATTCTGGATAAGCTTGGACTGGAAGGGGAAGGCACGGGTGATGCAAAGCATAATCGCCAAAGTTCATCGCTATAATCTGGAAGGATCTCAGATATACTTTATAAATCGTTCAAACCGCTTCAAATCCGAATTGACTGTGATGGCGGCGATCCCTAGTTTTTCGAAATATTCTGAATATCAATTTATCTCATTTACATTGGACACCAACTATATTTCGCTACGAGGATTGGACGTGGTCTACCGCTCCATCTTTATTGGATCCTCTCCTCATTTCACGTTTTCGATTGATCTGCAAGCTGCAAGTCGTGGCTGCTCCCAAATGCGTCCGTTTAAGTCCTCCATCTACATTACAAATTTTTTTCGACCGGACTCCTGGAATGCGATACTGTTATCCCTCGTCCTCACAGGCCTTGAAAATTCTACGATCATTGCTGGGAACCCCTACCAATGCTATTTTAATAATTATATTATCAAATCTGTCCAATTTCGAACCATTGTCGGCAATCAATGGCTATCATCTGACTTTTTTGTTCTGGGTTCTGATGGTTACACATTCATCACATGTGACGGAATTGAAGTGTCCAGATCATATTATGGATACATCAAACCATATGATAGCCTGGTATGGCTCTGGATGTTGGTTTCATTCTTGGCTGCAGTATTGGCCATAACTTGGGCCTTGAGATCCGGGATCCATTTGGGCCATGTCCTGATCGCACTCACTGGATTGGTCTTGGAACAGCGCGTGACATCAACATTGAATTTATTTCGAAAACGTCGTAAGAATATCGCGGCCTTGGTTTTGGGCCCTTCTGCCCTCATGTGGATGATTTTGTCCTGTGCATATAAACAGATTGCTGTCAAGGAATTGAGAAGCTTGGGTCAGGCCACGGGATTGCGGACACTTGGAGACTTGATAGACAGAAATTACACACTTTTTATTCCGAATGACCAGGAATATGCTAATGCGGTTCAAGAGTGCATCAAATCATATGCATTATTTGGCGACGGCTTTGGAGACCTAAGTGAGTCGTGTCCTCACCAAGCTGTCGAACACCATCCATTCAGCAAATTTCTTGTAAGGCGCTACAGCCGGTGGTGGAGGTCACCAGAACCCGAATCTTTGTTGAAAATACTATTACCCCCAGAGTCAAGGGATGGAAGGTCGAAAGTATTGAATTGTAACAAGACCGCACAGATAGTGGAACTTGGAGAGGTTGACGGTGTGATGACCGAATATAGGTATCAAAATCGATATGTCAACTTGTACGTGGGACGTGAGCAAATGCTCAGACACGAGTTTGGGATTGAATTCAAGGATATACGTGAAGATGGCGGATTAATCAAGGAACGGTTTCGAAGTATCATTGAGTCCGGGATCTATCATCAATGGATTTTGTGGAAGGCCGGGAAGATATCATCGGAAAGAAATTCATATTCCGGATATTATGGTTATAGGCATTATTTATATCCTTTGTCCTTTGGTTCAAATATTGTGTTTGTATTTTATTTGTACCTTATATGCTTACTAGGATGCCTTGCTGGTTTTGTGCTGGAGCACATGTCTAAATTCATCATTTATTTTTATTTTAATTTTCTTCCATGCATTCGCTTTGCGTGGAGACACATGTCCACTGTTTTCTTAAGTACTTGTCGAATTATTACTTTGGTTTGCACACGATTACCGTATCGCCACTCTTAACTCATGATTTAGAAGATGTCTACAGAATGTTAAGAATTTAAAGTTAGTTTCCTCCCATTATAGTCAAAATTTCAAGTATGACTTAAAGTTGTCGGATTACAATTCAAACAGGAAACTACTTTGATGATTTCTATTACGAATCATCGGATATCTGTTAGGATACATTTAATTAAGTGCATTGGATTTATTCGTGTTTGTATTTCTCAGTAACGTGTATATTTTGGGTCGGATTAAATATTGGGTAGTTGTGATATTTTAATAATTAGATAGGACAGAGATCTAATTCGAATAATCGGATTGCATCAAGTACATAGCATAAATACAAGATTTAAGACGAACCCAAACTTCAAGTTATCACGTAAATGTTTTTTCCTTAAATGTATCTAAAATTTAAAATATAATTGAAAAACATTTCAAATACTTTTACAAAAGTAATGTTTTGGTTAAGGTAGGAAATTAATTAACGAATTTTATATGAATTGAGTAAAATATGAGAGAATGTTGAACTTATTTCCTATGCATAAAATCATGCCAAATACATATAAAAGGAATGTATGTGAATTCAGTACCTCTCTAACACTGTCATGTGTACACAATTGTAAACACCTAAAATGTAATGAGTCACCAAATACTATTTTAACGCTTCTGCTTATTATAAACTTAACAATATTTCAGTTTTGAAAATTATGCAATCAATATATTCGTTAAATAAAATATATTCCCTAGAATTGACATTTGTCTTTACTGTCTAATCAATCACAAGGCCACATTTTTGGTAGAGCTTTTACTTCATCATCATTTATTATCTACAAATCCATGGGAGTCCACCAACCAGATATTTTCTGTCTCAAGGAATCGAACCCCGCTCTTAACGAAATGAGGGCTGACAATTAATAACGCCCGTCGTCACTTTACGTAGAGTTGAATAGGTCAAGTCTAATGCTAATTGATCTCAGAAGAAACTTTGAGGTACCGACGGAGAAAGTTGAACCGGACTCATGGAGTTCCAAAATGCTTATGCGAACATTGGAATTCCATGGACACTTGTAATCTTTGACAAGATAGTGGGAAGGACGGACGTTGAAGTTGCCCGGTTAGGTCAGATTTGACAGGGTAATAGGCCATTCATGGACGTGAAGATATGAAAATATCTGATTAGGAATCTAAGGATGTCAGGAGTGGATTTATGTGAGTGGAGAAGTTGGCTCAATTTCCCAGCTATCCATGAGGAAATCTCTGTGGGGAACTATTATCTCCAAACAGACTCCATTCATACGTAGTAAAACGAAGACCCGGGTAACAGGAGGAACCATACGGAATATGCATCCAAACAACAATTCAACTCTTCATGACATGATAGCAGGTCACATATGTGATGTGTAAGCCAGGCTCTGGATGAATCCGGGGTCCAATCCAATCAAAACTATGAACAAAACGCATGAGTTTCACAACGGACGTTTATTCGTAGTAGCAAACATAGCAAAGTCCTTGGTGGTTGGACTTGGCTGTATTTTTGTTACCTTGTAGCCATTGCACTCCTGAACAACTTTTCAGAAGGTTCTACCCCGAATTTTGCAGAAAGTGTTGGCCGCGGTCATCCAAGGGTATTGACGTGGTCATATGTGGAAACGTTTGACTCTGTTTGTCGAAAAGTATCCCTTGTGAGAAAAACCTGTTATGCAAGAACATGAAGGTGAAGACATCCAAAAATGCAAGCAAAATATTTCTCCAACCCATCACTACAAGTGCAAGTCCACGAATAAATCAATCTTTGGATATCCGGTCAAGTATCGTTTCAAACTTTCAAATGTCATGCCAGAAAGTTCTTTTTAAAAATAAAATTTACATAACAGCGCAATCGAAACACGTAGGGGGTGGGAGAGGGGAGATGACTTTAATGTCTTTTCACTACAACACCTGAACCCCAGGAATAAATTAATCAAACTTTTTTCATTACAATTCAACAATTTCGGTTTTCAATTAATTACTGAACAAAGAAAACCTATAAAGTTTTATGGGAGCGGTTCAACTTTCTAGTAAGGTCGTTTAGCTCACGGAAAATTAGATTTCCCAAGGTCCCACGAAATATTTTACCGTCATTTACCCTTTATTTTGGAAATAGTGAGATATACAATCAGTACGTAGGGGGTCACTAATGCTATTTTGGTGAAACATCGAAAACGGAAGAATAAAGGTGTTCAATACCCCACTATTTTGTGGGACACCCTGTAAATGGCGCGTGTGGTCTGATGTATTGGATTTATTGACTGAGTACGCCACTGCTGCACTGGAATCAATTCATGTTTGGCCAAAAAGTTTTCTTTTAAATTGAGAGAACACCTTTTGGGAGGAATATGAATGACTTGATAAGGTATAGGGAAGATCCGAGGGGACTAAGATTAGGTGACAAGAGCCACATTCTATTATAAATATCACGTTTACAGCCATTTAGGGAAATGTACATAAAAGAAGACAGACTGACACGCAAGAGATTCCAGAGACTCCGGGTATCTTCGGATATTTCATCCAGGCAGAAAAGAAAACACGCGAACCTTTTTCTTGGATTTTCCATGGAATCCAAACCCATTCAACATCCGTCCTTCTCCAAACTCCACATCCAAAGGAAAACTTCTCGTCTTCAGGAAATCCGGGGATCATTTAACTCGGATTCGGAACGGAAACTCTCCATCATCCTTTGGTCACTAATTTGAAGGAAATTGCAAAGTTCGGCCAAAATTAAGTATGTAGTGTCTAGTGATTTTTTTTCAATTGAAATAATTCAGAAAATCCAGAACGAATTGAAAGGAGAATCGCCAAAGTTAAAAAAAAGTGTGCAATAAAAGATTCGAATTCTGAAATTCTTGAAACGTGTGCAGTGAAAAGGCGTAGAATTTGATTAGGAAAGACAATTTGCGATTTTCTCCTTATCCCTACGTCTATTTGCGCCAATTGAACCAAAAAGAGGACACTGGAACGTTATAATTAACAAAGTTAATGTTGATGCTTAATTTTTAAAAAACAAATTTTGTACATTTTAGAAAATCGGGTACTTAGTTATATCAATGCGCTGGAGAGGATAGACTGACTATTGATGATTCAATTCACTACATTTTTCAAGTATTAGGGAACGGTTTACAATAAAAGCGTCAATTTAAAAAAAATACGAGACGTAGTTAAATAATCGTATCCGTAATGTGAAATATCTCAATAATCCACAATTAAAATAGGATTATTTGTGTGAATTCGGTCCAAGTGTTATTTTCTAGTTCGTGTAGCTTAAGAAAAGCGTAGCAGTCATGAGCACCAACGAAGACACTTATTTAGTAGAAAAACTCCGTGAGATTTTATCCAGGATATACAAAACCCGGGTATCTCCGACTAGTGCTTCCAGTTCACAGATCCCATTGTTAAGCCCTAGTCTTGCGGAAAGTGACGCTCTACTGGAGAACTACTCGGTTCGATTTCTAAAAGACCAAAAGAAGGTATTTGAGAACAAAAGATTGTTGGAGAATTCAACCGGAAGGTCAGAGGATGATACAGACAATGATGCTCATACGGAGTATTTGTTGAGAGAAAACTTGAATGAATTTATTCAAGTATTAAAAATGTCACTCATCAAATCCCAAGAGAGTGGTGGAGGTGGACCGGGGACAATGTCATCAAATTTGTCACCTGTCATCACACTCCCAAATCCTTCATCATCCGACATGGACTTTAATTTGACCCTGGATGACATTTCGGATTTGAACAGATTGATGGATGGTGGGAATGGAATGCCCCTCAAACACGTTTTCCTCATCATGTCTTACTTTATGATTGCTTGTATTGCCATTATTGGCAATGCCCTCGTCGTTCAGGTCAAATTATTTTAGTTTCTTTTTTTTAGGTGTCTGGATTGCCTGAATAGACTTCCAAATTAAAAATTATTCTAAAGCGAAATATATTTTTTACGTTTACAGTTGGTGATTCGAAGCCGAAGACTACACACGCTGACCCACGCACTCTTGGCAAATTTGGCCGTAGCTGACCTCCTCATGGCCACCATAAACATTGTGAAAAAAATATTTTAAATTTTCCGTTACAATTTAATTTTGAATTTGTGGTTTATTTTTATTTAAAAAAAATAGCCATTCAGTGCAGCCAGAGTGATATTGACGGAGTGGCCGTTTGGAGCATTCTTGTGTCAAGCTGTCCCTTTCATCCAGGTCACATCTGTGTATGTGACATCCATCACTATGGCCGTCATTGCGCTGGATAGGTACCAAGTACGTAATACTTTAAAATTATTAATCTTGAGTCCAAGCATTTATGGTATTTTTTTTTCTTTCAATTCACTCTTGAGGTAATAATGAAGCCGTTAGGACATCGCTTGAAAGGTGCGGAAGGATTTCTTCTAGTGATTGGTATTTGGACATTATCCGGTATTTTCTCACTACCATTCGCTCTTCATCATAAAGTAAGTATTGAAATAATAGTCCAATCGATAAATGTCACACTACATCTAATTTTAAACAGTTAATTGGGATCCTTGATCAATATTTCTAAAGGTCGTGACCATTTTGACCGTGCGCGTCGTACGTCGATGTCAAGCAGAATTTACTTCCCGGGAGTCCAGACAATGGTTGACAGTTCTAACATTCCTTGCTCAATACCTTGCTCCGCTTATGTGCACGACGGCCTCTTACGGATCCATTATGCATCGACTTGGACACCGTTCGTCGGGACTTGGTAAGCCTCGAATATTTTAACAAAAAGTGATGTTGGCTCAATCGTTTATTTCTTAGGTTCAACTACCCCGCGACAAGCGGAAGCCCAATCACGAGCGAAACGGAAAACAATTAAAATGCTGGTCTTGACTGTAATATTTTTTGCCGCTTGTTGGGCCCCAATCAACGTCTACCATTTACTCACACATTTTAATGTCGTACGCCATGACTCGACTGCAATTCTGATCTGTCATTTGGTCGCCATGTCAAGTTCTTGCTACAATCCTTTCATTTACTGTTGGCTCAATGAACATTTTCGTGGAGAAGCACTCAAGTGGTTTCGATGTTTCCGAACTCGTCGATCCCCATTAGTACACCCTGGCGTGGAGGTCAATGGAATGCTGACGAGGGCCGATTTAGTTTGTCGAAGAAATCAGTCCACAACGATGGTCCATACGTTGAGTTTTAGATCTCATATTCCTCCGAGTCCAAATTTTGTAGAAGTTGGACGGACGAATCCCAGAAGGGGTTACCGACCTGAAGCCGTCTTTTTGGCACTTCCGTCGAGACCATTAGATGATGTTTTAGACAGGATTGGTGTATCAATAGAAGATGAACCGGAAGAAGAATTGAGAGTAAATAATTGCAATAATTTCCAAGTCATTGCCAATTCGTCAAGTACTGGTCAACGAAATTTTATATCCATTTCGCGTGGAAGTCATTCACATGGTGGGTCAAATGTGAGTCTTAGTATTGACCATGGAGGAAGTGAAGGTCATCGGGATACAAATGTTTAGACTCTTTGTCAGGTTTTTTTGGGAGAGCTTACACTTATTTATTTTGGTAAATGTAGATTTGAGCAATTGTTTCCGCAAAAATTTGCCTTTTGATAGCCATTTCTACAACGACATCCCCAAAAAGCTTCCAGGACACTGAATACCATTTCACTGAAAAATTCATCCAAACAATTCTTGAGAATCCTTCCTTGTGAATACTCATTCCTGTTTACTTCTTCCATGAGATAGTAATTTCTAATGTAATTATTCAGAAAAAATGTCAGCACTAATTTCATAGCCAGTTATTGCTGAACCTTGACTAAACTGCTTTTTTAAATCTTTTTCATTGAAATTGGTTATCAATTCCCCATAAATTTAGGACATCTTAGTCATTTAAAACTTTATTATCTCTTAACTTGTCTTCTAATCGTTTATTACATTTTTAAAATTAAAAAAAAAATTACTAATTTCGTAATACCCGACCTAACTGGACAGCGCTTTCATATTGGCTACGCTACGCTCTGTTCAAATTGGCTTTCATTTCTGTTTGGTCATTATTATGAGCATACCTAGTTTTGATAATAATTGTCGACCAATTCAAAATATTTCACACTTCGGATTCCATAGTAACCAAGAATTACGATACATAAGTCGTGAATAAAATGTTTACAAATTATTATTGTAGAGATTGTTTGAGCGCAGCAGGAGTTATGGGAATTTTTGTTTACATTTCAGCATAAGTATTTACGTTAATTTTAATTTCAGCTGTTGTAATTTGGTTTTGCTACATTTCTGTCTATTTGTACTACACAAGAGGATAAAAAATATTGTAGTGTTTAGAATTCAATTATTGTATTTTGCTTCAATATGCTAATCAAGTAAATGTATGTTTAAATACAACTGTGAAGTTCACGATAACGATAATGTTTAATTTTTAGTTCAAGATTTTTTTATTCCGCGCGGTGACATAATTCAATTGTGTTGTACAGGCACAAAAATGCAATGAAATCTATCATCACTAATTTATCTAATCACGTGGTGGAATTCTTCCTGAGACAAATGATGTTTGTGAATTCATAAGTTAGAGAACAATGTGTCAAAAATGTTTTATGTTGATTGACATTATCTGCCAATACTGATTTGATTAATGATTTCAATATTTGAATAAGTGAAAAAAAGAACAGCCGTACTATTAATTTTTTTGGCCTGACAGTTGCAAGTCGAAGTACAATATTATACATTTTTTGTTCAAAATTTTGAAAAATAAAATGCATTCTCTTGTGGTTTTGGTAGTTTTTTCCACGTTAGCTGTTTCATTTGTTTCGGCGTTTCCGGCCAAACATGGTAAGCGTGCAACAAATCAATTTCACTGGGTAGCAATTCTCTCTATATATCGAAAACCTCCTTATACGAGGGCCATTCCTAAAGTTTTTTCCGAAGTTTGAATGAGCGTATGTTTGTGATGCGTAATAGAATTAAGCCGG
>JAQGCA010003595.1:0-11530 GCA_034698945.1 Protaphorura quadriocellata
CTTAGGCTAATATATAAATATTCCATGCAGTTGCTTCCAAGATTTTTATTATGTATAGCGTATCTATATGGATGTTTTCAAAATTCCTATAATAGATAACTAACTGTTAGTTACTACTACTGTTGTTACCATTTGATTCCCTATCCAACCTAACAGACAATGCTCGAAACATTTTTTCGCACGACTTCTTCTTAGTTTACAACTATTCTATTTTCTCGGCGCGGCGCGGAATTTGCAGAACACATGACTACAGGAAATAGAGTTCGAGTCGCTCTCAATGTGTCTGCTACTAAATATTATGTTCGAGATGAAGAAGTATTATTTATACCGCCGTATCCATTCGAAAAGTATTTTCGTATTGAAGCTCTGCGTCACACAACCGACGTAAGTATTTATAAGTATAAGCAATGCAATCCGAATGAGAGAAGCAAGTTTTGATTATATTAATTGACCCCTCCCTCAATAGTCAGAAATGTCCAATATCGTCCAGGTGTTACCAGCAGAGTCCCCAACTGAGACGAGTACGACGACAACTAGTCCAACCAGCTCGACAACTTGGTCGACGGATTCGACAACTGGTGAAACCATTTCTATTCTTCGAGACTTGGATAATTCTTTGTATATCTGTAGTTAATGCTTTTCTGGATTGACCACTTTACAAATAAACTGAATATTTTGATTTTTCAAATTAATTGTGAGTTTAGCTTCAATTTATTTATATTCTTTGTGTAATACCTACTATACATATATTGGCCGAATTTCCTTAAAATATGTTTTTACTTTGCTTTTAAATAGATTTGTGAATAATAAATTAGTGTTAGGAATTCATCAATCTTCAGAATTAAGCTGAGCTTTGGCAAAATTGAGAAAGACTTGTTCCAGGGACGTTTGACCGACAGAGTAAGCTTCAAGCTGAAATTGATCTTTGGCTGTCTCCATTTTTCTAAACATTTCTCCCCAAGTGATACCCGCATCAATCCCAACATGATATTCGATGTACCCTGGATGAACGTCTTTGAGTCTTGCACCTTAAGGGCGTTACAAATTAATACATTAAATATTCTATTTGTTTTCTTTCAACGATTGAAATATTTCGATAATTTCAATGAACATAATTTCATAGGCTTACCAGCGAAGTCCTCTTCAATAAAATTCCTCAATGGAATTAATTGTTTTTCCCATGGTTGCTGCTGCGGTGAAATGGAGCTTTTTCGACGTCCCATTTCAATTGATAACCGATTCAATGGAATTTTACTTTCTTTCAATGAAATTTGTGCCACAATTGTATATCCTTCACCAAATTTTGTTTTCAAATGCTGCGGAGGACCTAAACATCGGAATTTTCCGTTCACCATCACGCAGATACGCGTACACAGGGCTTCGCACTCATCCATGCTACACAATAAAATTAAATACACGTTAGAAAGGCTTGGTATATGGCTCATAATACATAATAGATCGGATGGCATCTAACCTGTGCGACGTCAAAATTATGGACGTCCCCGCGTCTCTAATCTTTGTCACCGCATCCCACAGATGGCGCCTAGCGACTGGATCCATTCCAGTGGTTGGTTCGTCCAAGAATACCAGCGGTGGGTTTCCAACCAATGCAATTGCAACTGAGAGTTTGCGTTTATTCCCGCCACTAAAATAAAAGTCAATTTTAAGGGGTATCTTCACATGTAATTAAGAAATTCTTCCGACGAGGACTGCCAATATGTAATTTCAAACCTGTACGCTCCACAACGTTTGTTCATGTGTTCACTGAAGAGTAAACTTATTCCAAGTGTATCAACTAGAGCGTCAATCCGATTCTCTGGAACTCCGCGAAGTCTTGCAAACAAAGTAATGATTTCTCTCCCAGTCAACTCCTCAATTATGGCGTCGAATTGTGGACAGTAGCCCAAATTCTTTTGAACGGATTTGATGTTTGACTTGACACTATGTGTCTGAATGAAGGCGTCCCCTGATGTCACTTGATGCTCTCCGGTCAGCATTTTACTATAGATATTGTAATCAATGCATATATTTCAAGCATTACAATCATGGATACCGTAAATCAATGATTAGAAACTCGGGTGTCGGGATCTGCTCTTTCTAATCAGTCATTTACGGTATACCGAATTGGTACGCTCACAAAGTAGTAGTTTTTCCAGCTCCATTCACACCGAGTAATCCAAAACATTCCCCAGCTCTAACTCCTAGACATAATTTGTCAACCGCCAAAAATTTCCCGTAGATTTTCACCAAATCCCTAATTCAGAAAAAAGTTGTATCAATTTTGAAATGTTGGAATTGTCATCGAATGTTTGGAAAGTTTACCTCAAAATAAGAGTTTCTGTCTTGAACAATTCAGTGAGATCGGTTGATCGAATTCTTTCATTTTCGTCCCGCACATCCGAGTCTTCCAATTCGTCATCATTTTCTGGATTCATTTAAATTTCGTTCAATCCAATTCTTTTCAATATTATTCTGGCAATCTCTAATCGAAATAAGAACTCACTGGAGACTGGAGTGATGGAAACTTGACTTTGACGCCAAAATCGAATTTTCTCAACCAATTTGGCCTCTGAAATGAACAAGACCGTAAAGCAGGTCGTTCCAATTAGGAACAGGTACAAAAGATTTCTTCCAATTCCATCGGGTTTCCAGTCCAAATAGTCCCTTGGCACTTAAAAATATTTTAAATTATTAGCCACTTTACCCTAAAATTGAATAGCTTGCTTGCTTACATCTTGTACAACAAGGCAGAGACGACAAACTCGGAAGTGAACAAAATTGGAGTATTTCCGGGATGCAAAATTGTTTGAGCGTAGAAATTGCTGAGATGCTAATTAGTCCCAATCCCAAATTAAATTGTGGGAAGAGCATAAATACCCAGTCCAAAGTGTCACCCACATGTTGAAGTTCAAGGTCTGGTATTTGCAGTATTGCGTGGGCCAGAATCGTCGACATACCTGAACATATTCGGAAATTTCAAATATCAAGCCATTTTTAATGCACAGGGTGTTCCATAAATTAGTTGTCATCGGGTGTCGTATAGTTGAAATTTCTTTGGAAAAGTTGAGATTTTTTTTTGTGGAAAAGTTGAGATATACATTTTTACCTGAGAAAAGGTTGAAGAGAACCATGCGAGTGAAGCCAGACGATGGAATCGAGAAAGCGAAACTAAAGACATACATCATTGGAATGACGGCATAGCCGTAGAAAAGAAACAAGATAAAAACATTGAATTGGACTTTAAAGGAATAGAATGACTCAGTTCTGAAGATCACTAATAGCATCATGAGTCCAATGCATGGTAAAATATAATTCACAGCATCGAAAAGAAAATTAGCTGCCCAAAATATTGGAAATTTGACCCCTGAGACAAATTGCAAATGTTTTGCTCGAGTCACTCGCTCCTTGATGAGAAAGACGACGAAGGATGAAGCCAAGAATGACATTCCGAATGTAATATTGAACCCAACTTGAAATCCGACACCGGAAAAACTTCCCGCCGATCCGGCTTTGTCCGCGTCGGTAAATGGGAATGGGTGATTGGTGATTTTGATTGATTTATCAGAACTGCCTGTAAGGTTCCGTAGAATCCCGTTTGTCACAAAATTTAAGGCCAGGGGTGGGGCATGGAATGGTTGAGCGTTGAAAAATGCAGTCAGGATTTTATTCTTGGATTCTAGTCCGGCGATATGGCGGAAATTTACTCCAACCAAGTCTTTCGTTGCCTGAAAAGTAATTTTCGAAAAGTCATTGAAAAATTAAAAAAAACACAGACCTTACGGCAAAAATTACGCCGGATGATTTGGCTGAATTTTTGATATGTTGAAGCCATTGACCCCCTGGACAACTTTTGTAAAGGTCATACCCAGAAAAATCCGACAGTGTGGCCGTTTTAAGTGCCAATTCACTTTGTGACGTCATGAATGCGTTAAGTATTCATATGACCATAGAAAGTGAAAACTCAGGGGTATGACCTTCAGAAAAGTTCACGAGATCGATGGCTACAACATAATCAAAAATGCTGTCAAATCAACGGCTTACTTTTGCGTAGTGATTGTTTACCTCTTCCAAAATGTAATCCTCAAAATTTCCTCCAATCAGATATTTAGTTTCAGAATTTTGCGAGGCCGCAAATGCTAAGTATTTATGGCAAACCATTTGATCATCGACTCCACACGAGGCCGTTGTGACTTGTTTCCCGAAAATACTGTACCTCTGTAAATTTGAATTCCATAATGCCCAGTATTAACAATCGTTGTACAATTTCAATGTTAAATCACTTTATTGTTGACCTTACGTCCAAATTAATTGGCAATGCGGGTGCGTCAGCAATTCCAGGAAAAGTATTCAGCATAATGAGCGCAAAGGTCAAGAATAGTACAGGAATGAGTGTCTAAATATTTTAGTAGAGCACAATTAAAGTAATATTCAAAATTAAACGCTGACTCTGGTATTTGGAATATTACGGTACAGAAAATAAACACAATTTTTTAAAAACAATTTTTGAAAATGAATGAATATTCATTGAAATTTTGAAGCGAACCTGGAAAGTAAGGAGTAAACGATTCCTCGTAGCATAAAGCAATTTTTTGATCAACATTCCCCTCATTTGTTGGAACAGTAGAGCCATCCCTTCATTTTTAGCATCTTGTGCAAACTCTTTATAATTATTTGGATTCAGTTGATGATTCTCCATATTCGCGTGTCCATTTGCGTTCCCATTTTCAATTTGTACTACGGAAGCGTCTGCATGCTCCGCCTCCTCTGCTTCCCTTCCAACCTTCATGAAGACTTCCTCCATTGTCGTAAGTCCTGCCCCATAGCTTGAGATCCCAAGTTCAATTTTATTTGCTTCCAATTGATCAAACATGTCAGGAAATAGAGAAGATTTGTTGTCTGGTAAAGAATAACTCAATTCTGCTCCAACGTTTTGATCAATTTCTACGTCTGGCACAGTTGACCTCAATAGGCGCGTTATGTCCTCGACATTACATGTTGGTTGTTTCACAATCACTAGATGATATCCGCCACCTGTTAAAATTTTACTCAAATTTTGATATGTTTTAGCTACTGACCTCCTGAACAACATTTGTGAAGGTACCACCACCACCCCGAAAATTTTAACTATTTGGCCTATTTATAGGGCAATCAATCAACTTTATGTGGAGGTAGAATCTTCGCAAAAGTTGTTCAGAGGAAAATGGCTTCTACGTGTCAGAAATGAGGTCAACTAGGTACAATGTCGAAGAAATATGCTACTATTCAAAATTTTACGCTGAATATCAGATTTAATTGTAACATTACCGTATCTTTTCTTGAGAAACAAGGATGAGCCACAACATTTTACTTGACCTTGAGCCATTATAGCTATTCGGTCACCCAGTGCATCTGCTTCGTCCATAAAGTGTGTGCTGAGTACAAGAGTTCTTCCTTTCTTTTCTTCCTGGAGTAAATCCCAGGTTGAACGACGGGCACCAGGATCCATTCCAGAAGTAGGTTCATCTGCAAGTCAACAAATTGACAGGTCAGGGTGGGGGGCAATTACAGTAATACCTCGGATTCCCTGGAAACTTACCCAAGAGTACAATTTTGGAGCCTGCGACCAAAGCAATCCCGACACAAAGTTTCCTTTTCATTCCGCCACTCAACTCTTGCGCTTGAGCGTGACGTTTAGGTTCCAAATTCAGAGCCTTCAACATACGGTCAATTTCTGACGGAACTTGGATCGGTGTCATTCCTTTCATCTTTTGATTTGAATAGAGAAATTACCTAGTTAATTCGTTTTAAAATGGCGAGAATGTAGTAAAGTGGGCTAAAAGTTCCCACTTTGCGGAATGTGCTAAATTTACATGAATGGGCAGGGCCTGCGAGACTCTGTGCATTTCCACATGATTCTGTACACATCTCCGCTCGAATGGGGACTTTTACCCTGCAGAATAAAGATTTACTTCACAGAAATACTGCAAATGTTCCTCGACAGTGAGCTCGTCGAAGAGAACGTCATGTTGCGGACAGAGACCGAGGCTTGCCCGTACCTTCGTCATCTCTTGTCGAATATCAAAATCATTGACAAGGGCGGACCCGGAAGTCGGCTCGAGAATACCTGAATAGAATTTTTAAATATTAAGGTAAAAATATTACAGAGTGCCATTGCTTGTTGAATTGAACAGATTCTGACGAACGTAACCGGTTTTTCCAAATGACAATAAATTAATAATAGTAGCAATAATAATAATTCGAAGCCTAAGTTTCAATTAGGAATTTTACGGCAGCCAACCTGTTAACATTGACATGGTCGTTGTTTTCCCGGCTCCATTGTGCCCGAGTAATGCTGTGATTTGACCTTCATACATGTCAAGGGTCAGTGACTTCACGGCTGTTTTCCCGTGGAATATCTTCGTCAGATTTTGTATCTGAATTCCCATTTTCATGTTACTAGCATCGACAGACTCGAATTTGGTAGTCGAAACAGCTGAAGTTGGCAGGATTCCACCACTAGGCAATTTTGTAGAATATTCATTTCCAAGCCAGTAAGATTTCTGAAGAACCAAACTCAACATTAATTATCTGAGAATTTTGGAAGGAGCAGAGAATATACCGCACAGTGCATATGACAAAGAGTAGCCGGTCGGATTTGGTTGCATTCTTGATACGTTGTAGGCTTTGACCTTCTGAGTAACTTGTGTGAAGGCTCTACCCTGACAAGTCTAACCGGTGGCCGCCAGAAATACGTAGCGCAAACACACTTTGTGAGATCATGAATCAGTGACGTCACAATGTGTATTAGGCCCTATATTGCGAGAAGTCGGTCTTCTGGGGGTATGACCTTCACGTAAGTTGTTCAGGAGTTCAATGTCTACAACATATCGAAAATCGAGCCGAATTTTACTGTAAGTACCGTGCGGTGTTTTCTTTCAACCGTATATAACTTGACCTTACCATGAAAGGAAAATGGTATGGTAACGGCGTCCCAAATTCCCCAGGCTTCACGGCATCCACATACCAAGTGAGTAGTAAATAAATGACGGAATCCACGAGCAGCATGACAATTGCGTTGAGGATTGACATCCCGTCATCCGGCGACGAACCAGAAGTAAGTGTGCTCCATTGAATTCCTGCCGTCGTCCCTTCAAACATTGCAATGATTTGGCACCCGAATGCCATTCCCGTATTTGACATCAAGGATGCCACTAATTTGGCGCCCAATGACATTTGATGGTAGCGCGGTGACAAGAAGAAATAAGGGAAATATGTCGTGAAGAATATCACACCGGCGGCTGTGGCGGCACTATTCGCTGTAACGGAACAAACGATTATTTTTTTTTCCATCTCGATGAAAAGATGTAATTTTTGAAAGAAAATAAAGACAATGCACGGTTCTTGTAACACAAAGTAGTCCGTCGGATTTGAAATTTGTTGAAAGCCATTATTGACCTCCTAAAAACTATTGTGAAGGTCAATCTCCGACAACTCTGACCATTTGGCCTATGTATTTCTAGAACCCAAGCGGTCAGACATATCGGGGTATGACCTTCATAAAAGTTGTTTGATACGTCAGAGGATAATTTATTTGTACCATGAGAACTGCGCGTGTGATGACTTTTAAGCTTACCGGTTGAGAAAAATGTGGAAATGAGGAAACCAAGACTAATTACAGAAATGATGTACGCCACGAGGAAAACAAAGATGAGTGACGCCCCACCATAAGTTATCACACCAAGCCCACCATTGTCAAACCATCGGATCTGAAAAAAGTGGGAGGAAAAATTTGAAACCATTTTGTTTCACACCGCAAAATCCGTTGCCGAGGACTAGGCTTCCTTCACAAACTTTTCCGAAATATTAATCTTATAAATAGTAGGGTGTGGTTGGGTAATCTGCCCCATTTTGGTCGGCACGGTGTGATTCCCCTTTCGTGCGATTTGACTGCATTCTGGATATTTTATCGCCCTTGACTTCCTGAACAACTTTTGCGAAGGTGCCAACCCGAAAAGTCGAACCATATGGTCGCTAGAAATACACGGGGGTCATGTGCTTCGCCGAATCCACCCTGGACGTAGCACGTTCCGCCCGTGTATTTATAGCGGCCAAACGGTGCGACTTTTGGCGTACGATCTTCACAAAAGTTGTTCAGCAGGTCACGGGCTATAACCAAAATGCAGCTAAATCGCACGAAGGGGGATTCGCTGTGCCGACTCTGCAAATTCCTTTACTAAACCGGCATTTGTGAGCGTGCTTTGATAGTCACATTCCCAGTCCTATGTATTTTTAGAAAATGGGACAAACTGGTACACCAGCACCAAAGTGGAGCAGATTAGCCTATCTTATTATACACTTACAATAATTGAAAGGAAATCGAAATCAATCACCAACCTTGATCATGACAATCATTAAAACGGCAGAAATGATGAGGAAAATGAAGCTCTTGACGAACCAAGCAATCCAATGTAAGTAATTTGGCAATCCCATCATTTTCATTGTTTCCTGACAATCAAATCATTTTTCCTTGATATTTATTCATAAATTTTTTTTTAAATAATTAATTAAAATTATATAAAATAAATCATCAAATCAAATTTGACTCACTTTAAGCCGTTTTTCCTTCTCATGAACAATGCTCTTTGTGATGTTGATCGTTGGATAGATGAAACTGAGCATAAAAATCAACGGTAACCATCCTTGGAGGGCCACCAAGAATCGATCGTTGATGTACGGTGGGTATGGAAATCTTTGCATTCTGATTGCTGGATAAGTAAGATTGGAGTCGGAGGTTTCGCCGGCTAAGACTTTTGTCAAGAATCTGTCAATTGTGGACTGCAGGTACAAGAATCCTTCCTGGAAATAATCTAAAGAATTCAAATTAAATTAAATAATTAAATTAAAGGCAAAATTGTAATCTAAGCACAAAATCAAAAATGACTATTCTTAAAACTCAAAAATATTTTGGACTCATCGCACTAAAAAATGGATTAAATTACTCACAAGGCGTCGCTCCTTTCGAGTCATCTTTTCCGCGAGGGCCCAGTAGTTGATACAGTGGATAGATAAATTCTGTGATCCATGCCGATGTCGGATTTTGTCGTCGATCCTTAGCCGGGACTCTTAATTTGGCCGGAAATCTAAGGCTGTACTGTTTCGGGTACAAATTATAAGAAATGGAAATATTTTAATGTGACTTTTTTATTGCTATTTGCACTATCTGCCATTTTATTTGGCTAATTGGCTCAATCTGCTATAAAAATCACAAAACATTTGACTCACTTGAATCTGGTCCGGAAATGACTTTGCATCGGCATCTACATTTTTGAAAGCGACGCCACCTAGGACCATTTTCCGCGTACTCTGATATCGAACCATTTCATTTTCATTTGCAAAGCCGGTTATCAGAGGTTCGACGAATGACCCAGACTTCTTAATATCTTCCATGAATCCCTTAATTAATGAGGAATTTGGCGAGTACACGATTTCATCGCTAACAATTAAGAAATAAATTGATTTTAGAATTAAACTGTCAAATTTCGAAACTTAAAATATTAAAAAAACAATTACCAACAAACGCCTAATTGTTTTCCCTTTGTCAACGTAATCGGATCACTGAACACTCCGGGGTCAAACGGAGAATAATGTGTGGAGATTGTGATTTTCTCCGAATTTGTGATGTAACGAATGAGTACCAAGAGAGCTGAGAAAAATACTGGGACCAAGATTTCCACAACTGTTTGAATTTTGTGTCGTTTTTGAACAACGTAATTCTTCCATAGTAGCAAAACAAATTTTCGGTTGAAATTTGTCATATTTGATGTTAGTTTTTATCGATTCCGGTCACGAGTGCCGGTTTAGTCTGGCTCTGGCTGGCACGGTAAATGTTACATTATCGATTGATAGACGGAAAAGTATTAGATAATGCGCGATGGACTAACACAAATCAAATATAGAAGTTAACTTTCTCAGAAATGGAAGGAATTGTCTTGGAACTTGAACTGTCTACAAAATATTTTATTTACATAGAAATGTAGGAAAAGCTCTCTCATACATTCATATTCTGAAATGCCCGGCTCACATTTATCGATTCTATTTCTGGGTTGGCATACTTTCGTCACTGCATTCGTCACGGCCAGGAGCACCGACAAGGGAAAGCTCATTTACGATCAAAACAGCTGACACAATTTTGATTTTAAAGGTAGATATTTTTTTTACGTACATAGTTCATAATATCATACCGGTTGTTAAATACGGCCCACTCGTTTACAACAGTTAACCCTGAAGACGGAATAAAAATGCTATTAATTTTCGTGTACATTATGATGACTGATGAGCTTCCGTTGTGAGTGACAGGACTGAGAGGAGGAACATCCTGTTGAATATTTTAGTTGGACAAGACAGTGGATTAGTTTTAAACCATGAGACCATGACATTTCTCTAATGTCTTAGTCATCCCTCATTTTCTCAGTTTTGACATAATAGTCATAGTCATAGTCATAAAGGTTCGAAGATTTAAGGAATTTTGTAGAGCTGTAGATATGAATTTTATATTAAATGAAAATATTGAATGTAAATGTGCGATTCGGGGCAGGATAAGTAGGTTTACCGAAGCCAAAACTTAATTGACATGGCCAAAGGCTGAATCAAACCCTTTCACTTTTAACCTCACAGACAGATGAGTTATATTCATTTAATGAGATTCTTAGAATCATGACAATAAAATATTATTATTTGGAATATTTTGATCCTCTTTGTACGATTTTCTTAATGGATTACAACTGGATGGTTTCCTTCCTTCCATGTCCCTGTGACACTATCTGACACGACCTCCTGAACTCTAAGGTCGGCGATGAGGTGTTTTACTAGTCTTGAGATCAGGAATTGGTCACCTGCTTCACCCATTCCCACACCTAGACCTCCTCTTCGAATTAGCGAATCCAATAACTTTATTTTTTTATTCTGTCATATTCTGTCAATAAATTATGGTGCTGGCTGGAAATCGGGACGCGTTAGATTTAAGTTGACTCTTTCTATTCATTTCAATGAGTACATTTTGGAATTCTTCTATCTCATTCCGAGCCCCTACAACTTTAACTGCCGGGTCAGGAAGATAGCTGAGTTTAGATTTCAGATATTATATCATATGCCCTCTTTTCTATGCTCCCTGATTTGACCATAATAATGATTTTTAGCAACATATTAGACCCATACAGTAAACTGTGTACACTTGCGGCTCGGAAATATTGACCAAAGCAAATTCAAAATGTACAACTGTGATGCAAATAATTGTATTAGTCTCTGTAATACAAGAAGGGGTACAATTTACTTTCAAGATAAATTAAAGCAAAATAATAAATGTACATATAAAACTGTAAACAAGTCCAACAAGGGATAGCTATAGGCACGACCTATATACGAGGACCTCGACCCGACACCCATTTTTCTTAGTAGATTGGTATCCTCTGAGTGGAACCTGGAAATGATTTCGTGCAGAAATGAAGTACTTCTTTTTTTGCTTATCTTAGAAAATTCTGGAAAAAATATCCTG
>JAQGCA010003596.1:0-11530 GCA_034698945.1 Protaphorura quadriocellata
AAACATCAGTCAGGAGCACTTTTAGGAGATAATCCCATGTCTCGCCTTAAAACGCACGGACAGACAGACAGACAGACAGACAGACGGACTAGGCATCGCAATAAGTCATTTACTCCGTATATTACGTCGCACGACTTAATAAATGAGGGCAATTGACTAATTGACAGGTGGCCAAATAAAAAAGAAGACACCCTGTACTACATACATCAATCATCTTCCTATATAATCTAAACATTTGTCCTTCTCAGATGAATTGACTGCCCAAGACGCGACCCAACCGTATCTGAACCCAGCGACAAGTCTACGTAGGAAATTTGTAACCTAAACCTAACCAGCTCCCTTACCATACCACATTAATTCAATTAAACTTCATTCAGAATTAATCATAACCTTACGACAAATGAACTCCAAAATATTTTACAAAAATAAAAATTCTAGACACAGCTGCGTTTCTCCACTCATCAACTTTCACAAACCCGCTTTATGCATTAATGTCGAAAAGCGTTTAATTTCGATAATCGATAAATGCTAACTCCATCTTACAGGGTCTGACGTCGGAGGCAAAAATAGCTAATTTAATTAAGAAAAATAAGCCATCGTGAATCGTGATTACTTAATCCAAACACATTTCGTTTGACATGGGGTCTGCGTGTTTTGGTACTTCCTAGGTGTAGCTCTAAATTCGATATCAGGTTTTTTTGACAGATCAGTTCCAGTTCAGTTTATCAGTTTGGTACTTTCCAGATTTACTGAATGTGAAAGCAATTAACAGACGCCCCACCTCCTTTGTTGCCTTGTTAAAATGGAAAGTCGGGACCCAGGACCAGAACCGAAGTGTCATCAGTCGTCGAAGAATTTACCATCCACCCTACCCTTACGACATCAGTTCGGCGTTCAGGATAAAGTACGAAGAAAAGTCTTTCACTGAACAGACAAGTTTAAGACCATTGGCATGCCCTTCCATATATAAAAACCATCTAAGAAAATTGTTGACGGCTCAACTCGTTTGCAGGAGCGAAGTGACGTCATCCAAAAGAAGATACGAAAGACGAAAAGATGCGATTGTGCACTACAGTTAGCTTCGTAAATTTTACAGTATGGGCCCAGAATTTTCGTAAATTCTACAGTATCGGTCCAGAATTTGATAAAGAGAATGAAGACCCAGAATGCAGTACCTCTGTCTAAATATCTTGATCTTAGTGCTCAAAGTGCTCACGAATGCAAGACAAATTTTGATGGATCAACTTCTGGACACCACAAAATTCATAGATACTATTACAGTCAACGATAATAAATCATAATCCTAAAACTAAAACCTTCAAGACATATCTCAACTCTTACAACGAAACCCTAAAGAAGAATTTTTAAGTGCTCCACCAATTGGTGAATTGGTCAGCTACCGCTACATACTGAAGTGCTGTAAAAAGTTTAAAAGTTTAAAAGTTTTTTGGGTATTATTTATTTGCCGCTGTATGAAGTATCACCCCGCTTTAAAGAAGTGTTAAAAGATTGATTTCTTGATGAATCAAACGATCACCCTGAAGAACATCCGGATGAGATGACGAAATGGAAGACCCCTCCACAATAAAACCTAACTCACTGAACAAGAACGACCGCCTGAGGAAGAACTGTTGACAGTTTTCTGAAAATCTTGACCTGAATAAAAGAACTTAACTAATTAACTAACTAAAGAGAATGATAATGAGAATGAGAAACAAGAACAAGAATGTCTAATACATTATGAATGAGTCCCACTAATAATGCAGAATCATCCTGATACCAAACTTCTTTTCAGTCCCTTCTCATTGTTCATTGTTCCACATGCTCCTCCCAAAAACTGTTAGCCAAACATGCCACTCATCACATTCTTAGAAGGGTATAATTTTGAAGATTTCTGATTGGGTTCCGTCCGGTTTCCCCCAGAAGTCTAAACAAACACTTAAAAATGTTCTTAGTACTAATAAGTGCAGTACCTAAACTAACTTCACCTGAACAGATGATCATACCATGCACTAATATAAGCTCTTGATCAGTATTTGGTAGTTATAAAATGTCTTTTTTGAAATTCCCGAATCCGACTTCTTAATGTCGAAAATACGGGGTTGATTCTTGAACAAAGTAAAGAACAAAATTAAAGAACAAACATTTCTGTAAAAACTATACAATACCTAAATCATTGGGCGAACAGTCCCACAGAGAATGACCAGAACGAGAAACTATTTATCTTCGAGAATTGAACTAAAGCATCGTCAGCAAGGCTACTTAGGCTACATAAAGTACAAATTGTCGGTTGAGGCCTTCTTTCGAAAATAAGAACTTTCTGACTGGAGGATTTTAGAAGTGCCTCTAAAACTCCAAGATAAAAGTATTGGTCTACAATTCTACCACCCACTACTGCGACTGTTTATTAGAGCATTTACTTCCTGCCTTGCCCTTGCTGGTCCTCCTTAACCTCATTACAACTAACACCTAATTATACCTCTAGTTGTATTTTTTGAATATAAAAACGAGTACAATCATAAAGGATTAATAATGCTTTGGATTTATTTTGTATTCAAACTCACCTTGGAACCGTGAGAATTGTTTAGTTTTGACTTCCAATGGTTCTCAGACGTAAGAGATAGAAGAGCCTCGTTTGTCGATTAGATTCACGATACGATATCATTTCAAAACAAATGGAAATTTCTGACCTCCGATTCTCCAATTCTTCCAGAGCAGCTCGCTCCAACTTCTAAATCCTGAGTTACGGACACAAAGTTGATCAGTTTTTCAGTCAGCCGTCCGTCACTGTTGAATTTTTGAAAGAAAGGAAAGAAGAATGGACGGAGTAGAATTTGTTTTGTGAGTGGAAGAGTTGAGAAGGGAATGAGTAATCGAAGATCAATGATGAGTGATAAATCCAGGGTCAGAAACATGCACCCGGAGACATCTAGCGGACGGAATTGTTTACTAGTCAACTTCTAACCGAGCTGCCAGTAGATGGCGAAGACCGCTTGATATATACGCAACGGGAAACAGACAAAAACCGGTTTACTTTCGTATACCGTGAAATACCGATTACAAACCCAGTGCAGTATAGTGAACCAGTCTCGAATACAAACACCCGGTATCCGGCTATTTGAAGAAATGGAAACCCTTCTCGAATACAAACCCAGTCCCCAATACAAACCCCATTTTCTATGGCTCACTAACCATTCTAGCCGCGCGGTCTCTTCACTTTCATCTTTTGAATTCGTAAATTAATTATTATTAGAAACCCATCTGGAATACAAACCCCGTCCGAAAAACGTAAGTTTAGTTAGTAACCCGGGTTTGTATTCAGTATTTTACGGTAATTACATCTGACCCATGAATAACATAGGGCTCGGATGAGATCAGATACTCGTCTATCCGATCTGAAATTGTCGGATCAGGTATCGGTATCGTACAATAGGATCTGATTGTACCATATCAGATCAGATACCTGATATCTGATACAAAATCGGATCAGATAACTGTGAATCTGACCTGACCTTATTTGCATGCATGAGACCTGAAGTCAATTTATGAATTCAGATCGGATATATCCGAAAACTCAAACCTCTCTAATCTCGTGTTTCCCATGACAAAAGCAAAAATCACAACTGGAAATTTTAAAAAATTTCTATCCCTGTAATCGCGGGATGTGTAGGAGAATTATCTTGGAATTTGAGGAATTTATGGTAGCATTGATTCGTATACTATCTTAAGCAGCCGTACTCGTACTTCATTTTCTACCTTGGTAAATAAACCGCGTAAAGCGGATAAAACGTTATACGTTATAACATGAACACTGAGCAGTCAATCGAATGTCTCTATATTTGACAGAATCTTTTAAGTGGCGCTACGGTCAAATGAACCATGAATGACACTAGACACTACCATTGTAGTCGAAATAAACTTCGCAGTAGCACTATACCACCTTGGATTAAATTGAGCACGACCATTTGAAAACTTCTTGTCGGAGCGCAAACCCAGCACCAAGAAGGACGACCCTAGTGTAGAAGAACCCCCCATGTGGACTCCACTGAGCGGATCGAATTCACCGATATTAGGGATAGGGAGGAAACTCACTGTGTGCGTAAATCTGTCCAACCCGAGAATCGAACCCCTACCACGGACATCGTAGAATGAGCACGCTCACCACTACGCTGATCCGTCCTGTCTAGTCTAAGGGATTCGCGTGCCGTGCCTATTAAACCAAACGAAATTAATTGTGCAGGTGCGTCTTGATTGGTATGATAACACCAAAGAAATACTCGAATTGAATCATTTGAATTTGAATTTTTGTATCCACAACTTTATTCCAAATTATCGTTTCCATTCTCAGAACACGTCGTCATTTCTTAATCTTAACTAACCTATTTCTTTCACAAGAGTTCATCCCGATTGATCGTAATAAATATTAACATATTAAATTACACTCTTAGCGTGCGGTTGAGTTAAAAATACACTTTATGATTATTACGAATGGTCTAGACCTTATAATATTCATATTTTATATCACAAACATGCTTAACTTGGCACCATAGCAGTAACATTACATCGGTGCTTGTGCGCAAGGGAATTACCACGAAATCCGAGCTGGACTCAACGTTATTAATTGCTACCATCTCATATATTTTAGTCGGTACGCAGCGCAGGTGTGTACATTAAGGAAATTCCTCTCCTTGTGTCAACATCACTACAATAGAATTTATTTTTTAAACTTCAATATATCGTTAGTTATCCATATTTGTTGGTTAGTTCTTCGAAGATGGTCCTCCAGCTGTTCAGCTTGTTATGTGTGAAATTAATTAGTGGTAATGGTAACGAATTTCGGACGAGTTTCCAGCTAGACTATGATTAGTTGATGAATGGTCTAAGTGATGAATATGTTCTTGGAATAGGAAAATAGCTATAGGGAAAATAATTATAAAACCGAGGCATGGGAGGAAAACGTGCCACCATTTGAGCGAGGATCCCTTTATCTGTCTGTCTAAAATTGCATTGTAAACCCCTGTCGAAAAAAAAAGCAAATAATGTATTAGACTTCAAACTTTTCAGAAGATAAAACGCCAATTCGTTGTAAGAAGTTAAATCGAAAAAGGTCAAATTCAATTCAATTCGGGAATGTTCAGGTGTTGCCGATATATAATATCAATTACAATCCAATTAGTAAATCAATGGAATCGACCAAGAAGAGTCAATAAATTAATTAATGAACGTATTGTACCGTGTTCACATTCTTCCCAACAAATATCAAAAGAACTCTTAGTTTTTTTAATTTGACCCAACGCAAACCTTAAAAATGGCGCTCGAATTTTACTTCTTAACACCATTAATATATATTTGAAACTAAAGTCAAATAATATAAAGTTATACCCTTACGAATTTGCGGTGTACTATCAGTTCCCGACAAAATCGGTGAATTGGCTGCATCATTCTCGGCCTTCTCCCTAATTTCTTGTATTAAACAATCTTTACTGTTCAAATATAACTGTCCATTGTTACTATTCTCGTCATCTTCTGAGCTGAGGTAGCCTGAACCTGGAGTTGGTGAGGTGAGCAGGGGAGTTATGACTGGCTCTTCAAGGTTAATTAAAATCCCTCTGGATGGAACCTTGAGGACTCGCCGGGCATGTAAATCTGACTCGGTATGAAGATTGTTTAGTTTCTTCAAATCTGCTACCTGCAAAATAAAATAATAATTCCATTATAAATCTTACGATTTTAACGATTTTAACGACGTTATTAAGGAGAAGAATTTGACGGCAATTTTTGCCCGTTGGACAGATTTTCAGGTGAATCGAAATTCAAAAATAATTTCAGGAACTGGATTTCATGAGTTTGGCAAAAAAACAGTGAGTACTCTATTCCGTTCGATCGAATGGTGTTAGTTATTCAAAGGTCAAGGTCAAGGTGGTTAAGTGAGGATGTATAATTGGCGTGATGTACTAAATTGGGTCAAAGGAGAATAATTCAATTCGAAAGCGGACCAACGTCCAAAAATTTAAGACATTGGACTCAAAATCCTAATTTCGGTGCGCATTTTAAATTGTCCGGTCTTTAGAGAACTATAAAACCCAATTTCTGTGTGAATTCTTGGGTCTTATAGAAGCGAGGTTCGAAACCGCCGACACACTGTACTGTTACTGCACGCGGTTCGTGGCAGCGGACGGGCAAGCAGAAAAATAATTTGACCTTTGACCCACATTCATTGAAATTCATTTCGATTGGGGAATCGTATGGATTCTAGTAAAAGATTGATTGATAATTGATATTCAAAAATTTTGAAAAACTTACCGTTGTGTTGTAAAGTAACGCAAGACCTTGGAGGGTGTCCGTGGAGAGGATGAGTCTTTCAATGAATTCATCACGTCTTCTGGGTGGAGGAAATCCCGTCAATTCGTACTTGGATTTGGATTTGTCTCCTCTCTTTGTGGCCATAACACACTGATGGACAAGTGGAGTTTTGGAACGAATTCAAATCCATATGGACTAATTCTGTCACTGGATCCTAAAATTAATCCTTCCTTAATTAAAACTGATTGAAATGAACACGAACATTTTAATGACTGATTTTGACTGACTTTCTAACATGGACAATTTCAAATCACCCGCACGAACTAGTCACTTCCGTGTACCACGACATCAGCTGTCAAGAAAAACGAGGCCAAGACCAACCAAGGAATCCTTGTCTCAATTTCATAAAATTAGAGGACCTTACCGGAATTGAGTCAAGAACAACTTGTTTTTAAGTCAAAACTTAATTAGAGCAAGAATAACTAGTCACTTAATACCGTATCAATATATGATCTCAAGATATCACTTTTGCTCTGAAAAGGATCTTAGACCTGGAAATAGGATTTCAGGCCATGTTAAGTGATAATTTTGGCGCGGTGGTTTTTGTCACATTTATGAAGACTACAGAAATAAAACTTACCTCAATGTCAACCTGAGAGCCTGACTGTGGTGACTAAAAGAATCGACTCAAAAATTCCAATGTTTGACCTTTTTAGGTCAGTGTGAAATTGATGAAAATTATCACTTAACATGGCCTGAAATCGTATCTCCAGGTCTAAGGTTCTTTGGTCATTCACGGGATTGTTTATCATTTTGCTCCGGGTCGAAATCTCCACATAGGTATTTCAGTTCGTCTATGGCACGTCCGAATAGAACACATTAAAAAATACACAGATCTTGCAAAGTTGAATTTCTCCGGAGATTCCAGTAATTAACGGCATTCCAGTTTCAACTAGTCATTGACGCGGGATGAACTTGAGTCGAAGGGCAATCAGACAGCCGAAAGTTGAAAGAAATACGATATATTCATTGGACAGGCACGATTACGGCAAACAAACATGCCTCACGTTTGAATTCGTTTGAACATGTTACATGTTACACACATTTCTGCTATGACGAGGATTCGATCTCTCGGGTAGACAAAGCATCATCCGCCTGATAAAAGCAAACCGCTGTGGCGGTTCACTTTAAGTCCTCTAGTTCGCTCGAAATAATTGTTCATAAAATAATTTAGAAGACTGTGTTTGTTGATGTTAGTGTAAAATAAATGTTCGAATTAATTAATTATTCTGCTCTTCTTGACTGTAACATCAGAATTAGTATTCAAAAACTCAGGAAGACAAAAAATGAAGAAAGGATGGTGCGCTTTTTCGTGAACACCCTGTAGTTAATGGTACGACAGCGACTTACTATAAACGTCTCGGGCTCTCTGGAAATGCTTGGTGGTTACTAGGATATCTTCCATAGACGTCGATTGGAAAGCTAAGGCATTCTCCACGAAAATTGATCACATATTTTTTTATGTTTGACGGCGAGAATCAGTTTTCAGTTCTGATTTCTGACAGTATACATATTAGACCAGATTTGTTACAGATCTGCTATGACCCGAGCTCGATTCAATACTGACCTCAGTTTTAAGATCTAGTACCCATGCATGCCGTATCCATAGGAGTCCAGCCCTCCAGTTCCACAACACCTCGCGACCCGGTTTTATTCAGACCCGGTACCGGTTCTCCTCCGTCATTTACGGTATTAAAACAATAGCAAGAAAAAAGTTCGGTCTCAAAGTCGCCATTTTACTAACATATTATAGCGTCAACAGGAGCGCGTTGTTCTCACTTGCGAGGACTTCAGCATTGTGTTCTTATCATCGACCATGTTCCGTTAGACGACTCAAACTGCGTCTGACTCATCCCGCAGCCTGGATTCGAACCAGAGTACCCGGAGGAATGAACAGCGCACTCAGCCATCTCACCACATAAGGAACGTTGAGGGGTATATTGACTTATAGAGCCTAATCTGCAGCATGCTAAGGAATACACACTTAATATTGACACTTACAGGGTGTTTTTTATCTCTTAGACTACTTTTGGGTGAGGTTGAAAGTCTTCTATGTTCAGGTTGCGCGGGAAAATTATGCAATGCAGAATTGCAGAATAGCGCGAAATTAGAAAGTATTTAATTGTACTGACGTTCACATGTTAACGCGATGCGCCAATTTCAAACTAGTCTAAGAGATAAAAAACACCCTGTATTGGACTAGAATTCGATTCCGACCTCACGATCAGATTTAAACTCGTCTAATTGTCTAAATATATACTATTATGTATAAGAAATCAGAGCAAAGACAGTGTAGAAGCACGGGTTTCCCATGCATGTTGTGACAGGATTGGATTCCTCAGGTCAGGCATATCTTAGCCCTACTTTTCCTGTACTATGAGGTGAATTGTTTGTTAACCTGCACAGGAAGCTTCACCTCAGGGCTAATCTCCTTCCTTCGTAGAAACAGACGATAAGCCGTCATTTGACTGACTCAAATCTGTCCAACGGAGAACTCTTACCAGCCTTTTTTTTGTATAATGACCGAATCGAAACCACACAGTTACTTTTTAAAATCTGTCGTGTCGGGAGTCGGGACTCGGTTTATATTTAGAGCCCAGGTTTGTAGACCCGGATACTTATAAACCCGTTTCTAATTTCAAAAGTTGAACTCATTGATTTCGATCAGTATTCTGCATTAAAATTAGGAATCTTCGATCAATTTGAGATGTACCGTATTCCGTATTTTAGAAATAGAACCAGAGTACCGGGTTCTGTTTGGCCTCGTGCTTGCATTCGGACCCGCTGGAAGTATTGCTGTTCCACTTAATTTTGTGGCCTGATGATCTGGTTTATATTCAGACATTTCACGCTCAAATTGGAATCGAAAGAATTGACATTTCTATTGAACAGTCGATTTAAATTTATTTCATACAAAAATTGTGTTTATTCATTTTCCAACAACGCAGAGATAATGTAATTGTTTTTTAATCGGTATATTGTAATCCTTCTCTCTCCTCGCTCAAATAAACCAAAACGCATTATACGATTTCTCATTTGGTCCAAAGATGAATTTGGTTTCTTTTGAAGAACTAAGACCATAATCATTCGTCATTTCTGATTTTTTCTATTCGACGTATAGTAGTCCATTTTATGTGTATATATAGCAACATTATGTAATAACATTGTCCGCGCATGCTAAGGAATCGAAGAGATTACAATTTTTGTTTTGGTTTTGAATGAATTTATCGGTAGACATTTTGGAAAATGTTGCAGTTTACAATTTTCTGGTATCACTAATCAGATGTTAAAGTTATATGGAAAAATGAGACCAAGAGAGTAATTAAATCCTTTTTTATTCTCTTGGATTTCCTATCAATTGGACCTTACCGGAATTGGCTCGGATAACCGATTTCGAGTTTGTAAACGAAGTCATAGAATCGGATCGCGGAGCTCAAATTCCTTCGCAGAGTAAAATTGAGGTCAATCCCATGATTCCGACTATTTTGACAAGAAAAGTGACCGAAATTGACACAAGCACGGATTCCGGGTTGTCAAAATTTGAAAGAAATGATGAAATATTAGTACTAAACTCGAGAAAAGTTAAAATGATAGAATCCGAAAATGAAAACATTGAAAAATTGAATTTCGAATTCAAAGACATAAATTCCCGCTCATGTGTGATGAAACTCAATGGGAATTTTGAAATGATTTACTTGATACAATTTGCCCGATTGTCCTTCATTCCAGACACACTTGTTCATACATACTACACTGAAAATTAAAAAAATTATAAATCGAGATTTGGTTCTTTTCTCAGCAGGCCTAAGAATGGCATGCGTAGCAGCAGTTTAGGAACAGACCCAAGGTTCAATTCAAACAATATTATAAATGACAGTTTTTATTACATTTAATAGTTTCTTCTTTCTTTCGAAATTTGTTTCTTTTTCATAGGCTTAAATATCGACGCAATTTTCAATATTTTTTTTTGCAAAATTTCAGGTTCTCTCATGAAATTAACTTTATATCTGAGCCTGAGCTGCGATTCGTAGAACGAAAACTATATATTACAAAAAATACAGAAAAATTAGGCAACAATTTTAGTGCAGTAGTTTTACTTTTCTTTTTTAATTCTACAGTGTTTTTGGGGTTTTGGCCAGATAACCACTATAGACTAATTCCAAAAATTTCGGGTCCCAAAACAAGGGTTGAATTATTTCAGTAGATATCGCCAGTACTACAGAAGAAGCCACTGAGAGTTCCAGTAAATTGATTTCATAACAGTAAAGAATCAGAAAATGACGGTAATGTAAAATCAAGTTTAACCGTGCGTGCCGGATATGAGTATGAGAAGTGAAACAAGGTCAACTTTTTTTTTCTTAAAAATGTGTTATCTCGGGATTACAAAAAAATATCATCTTGGTACTGGTACACAGACTGAATGAATGCCATCATATGGTAGAGAATAGAAAGAGCAACAACTGTTAGGTCACCGGAATGACCAGTGGACCGCATATTTGGTACAACATATCAAAAAGTTCGGTATATCGAGAACCAGGATTTTACGATCGACGGTAGTTAACACGAGAGAGACGGACTTCTATAGAATCCCGACAAGGCAGAACGTGTATTGGGCAGTTACTTTAAAAAACAATTTGGTGCTGGCTCTTCTTGATTGGCTCGAATTAAGAGGAAATGAATGTATTTCCTCTAACTACAAACAACTATAAGAATGAAAAATTCACTCCTTGTACATATTCTGCATGAGTAAATACAAGTACGGTAAACATGTAACGAAAACTACGAACAATGCCCGTTTTCCGACTACGTGGCACTACTACTGGCATGATTCAAACTCTACCTGGCATTAGAAAATTACATGCAATTTGAACCGGGAGCCCGACGGTAACCACATTTAGAGTTGTCCTTCATCATTCTCTTTACATATTGTCAGCAACCGGCCATCATCAAACTGTACTAAATATGGCTATATATTTCGGTAAATATTTATCAAGTTTCTGAATTTCCAAGTGTTTCAAATTTTGAAAAGGATATATTTTGTTGGAATTGATGTATTTACGTTTATATTTAATTTTTTTTTTGCCAGGTCTGCTCTTCGTGGTGATGGGATTCATATCGACGGTGCATACGAACTCTGACGATTATTGTGTAGCGTCTGCAGTATGCC
>JAQGCA010003597.1:0-11529 GCA_034698945.1 Protaphorura quadriocellata
TAACTCAATTTCATTTTACTTAGTATTAAGAGTCAACCTAATGACCTAGTGTAGGGTGTTGTACTTTGACAATAAATGAATTATTTTCTTACCGTAATGTAAACAGACTTCCCTGTCCCTGTTGGCCCCACGAAGAGCAACGCTTTACCATGTGTAACAAGAATTTTCATGAGATTACTGTAGCGTATTGTGTCAATTGTAGGGACAATGATTTGATTCATTTGCATTTCTCTGGGAATACTGGGTGCAGCTTTAAGTTCATTCTCCCATGGTTCCCAAATACCGAGACCCTGAATATTGGAATTTAAATCAATGAGAGTTGACTAAAGTTCCTTTCCTTTTAAATATATAAATATAACGAACATACTTCTTTGATAAATGTGAAATTGTAGATACTTCTCTCGCTCGGATGATTAATCTTTTCATGTCTCTCCTTTTCTTCTTTCTCATCCTCCTCTGCCTTTTTCTTTATTAATAATTTGACCAAAGAATCAAATTTGGCTCTACCATCCTCATCAGAACTGGCTCCAATTGACCAAGTTATTCCAAAGACAAAGATTCCCTAATAATACGTATTACAGACAAATTAACTAATGGAGGGACGGCACACTAGGTTTACATACAAGGTGGGAGAATAAAAATGGTCTCACTTTGAGAATCTGTAATGCAGTAACTGACTTACGAAAGAAAATGATTATGATTCCTGACTTATAAACAATTTCAAAGTGAGAACAACCTTACTGGTCCACCCTGTATAATGTCTAAACAGCGAACCTCAATTCTGGACAATTGCGTATTTGGTGTAAAGGTCTTGATGTATTTCTCCTCGTTGTACTCATCCATAAGGCTCTCAATAATATTCATGGCCGAATTAACAAGACCAGAATTTGTGGTTGGCGAATGTTCCTAGAGAAAACGTATACAATGACACTCACCGTTCAAGACTACGATCATATCAGATATTGCACTCGGATTCTATTATGAAATTATCTGATCTGAAACCGAACCGGAGCCTGAACCACAACCATACTGATTTCAAAATTAATTTTTAGAAAAAAGTACCTTGAGTCCACCCTTGCGAACCAAATGCAGAAGTGTTGGACAAAACCTTAGAAATAATTCTTTCAAGTAATCCTTGAGATAATCCGGTGTGAATGGTGGGAGTGTATTCAACCAAGACATCAGAAGTGGTTCCCATCCTAATGTTTCCGGTTCCATGTAAATCATTCCACAACGTGAAACCTGTGAACAAATACAATGACAAGTTACGAAACAATATACATGAGTATCGTTTACATTATATTAGTATTCAACTTACCGTTGCTGGAGAAGCTGCTTCCAAGTCCATGGGTTCAAAAATCAAATTTGAACTGTTGGACAACTGGATAATCTCTCCAGACATAAGACACAACTTCTTATTGTCATCCAATACAGTGTTCATGTTTTCTGTTCAAATAAAAGGTAAAGGTTTAACCGACTGGAGTACAATAAGTGTTCAAGTTAGAAAGCTGAAGTCTTACCAATCCAAATGGCGTCCACTGGGCCGTCAAAAATCAGCCATTTTCTGTCAACAGTGAAACAAAATTAATCTGATTAGAGTACCAGTGAAGTTCGCACTATCCTTTGAGTACCTGGGAAAAGCAGCGCGGTTTCCATTGTAACCGCTTCACTTTCTACAAGTTATCCCACCCAGAATCTCTTATTAACAGCTTGGGCCCATAATGCAATGAACAAATCATAAGGTCCGTGATGGACTAGAATCTCTGGAGTCTGGACTAACCTGTCTGGAGTTGTAGAACTCGCAAAAGCCCTGAAATTAATGGCCAATACTCCATCGCTCCATTCATGAGACGCAGGGTCAAAACGACCATACAGTTGGCCCATCGTGATTGCTTTGGGGTTAATGATGCAATACAGAACTTTATTCTCTTCCATTTCACCCTGTCAGAAATAATAAATCGGAAGAAAATATAATCTTAAGTATACCAGATATATCCGACCCTACCGAATAATTATTCTCATCATCCGTAAGCACGATCATCAACATGAATTAATTAACGCTTACCCTTTCATGCAAATCTGACAAACCAGCGGCAAGTGCTTTGTAAGCTGCGGTTTTCCCACCATACGGATAACCCACACTAAAATTTCAGAATATTAAAGGTCAAAGGTGATATTGTGGTCTAGATGACAAATCGAGAATTTTACGTACATCATGAATCCGTGACGAACCAACATCATTTCATAAATTTGTTGGACTTTTTCCAAGAAGAATGGTGTACACTGATAATTCAGTTTCTTGCAATTTTCCTCAATTGCAATGTTGAATAATTCATAGTCCGGTTCGGGCAATTTAATTCCAGGGAACAGATCGGATGTAATTCCCTACAAAAATAATACCAAATTTAAGTTTCTGAACTCAGATCCAGCCACAATTTATTAATTTTATTACTCACATGGAACAGAGGTACGTCATGGCTCAAAAACTTGGCCAAATTAATATCTTTGATCTGAAATTGAAACAAAAATTTTGTTAAATATTTCACACGGAAATTGATAATTTTCTTTATATAACAAGGTGTTCCAAACTCGTACAAAATAGTTACAAACCACCCAGTACTTACGGAACGCAATATCAAAATGTCTTCTGACTCATCTGGATACTTCAATTTCAAGTTTCCGGCGGCAACTAAAACTGATTTCACAGCTCGCATACCTGGAAATAAAGAACTGGTCGTAAATAAGATTAAGCTTTAGAGATTTTTTTTTGCATGATATTTTTACCGTAATCATAATGGTATTGGGAAGACAGTTGTTCTGAGCATAGACGGTAAGTGGCCACGATTTTGATAGCCAACGGTCGAGCATTCACAAATCCACAAGAGTACAAAGAAATCTCAGAAATCAACGCATAGTCAGGCACCATCATGGCTACTGAACGGAACAGAGCCTTGAAGATTGAGAAAAGATTATACACGTGTATACAATACATCAGGTAAAAACTAATTGGAGAATGTATAATGTATGGATTATCAATTACTTTCAAATTATCAGGAAGTTCACTTCGACCAGCATAACCTGGATTCATGGTGATAAACACGGCACAAGTTGGGTCTAAAATAAGTTCAGTCCCTTCAAATAAAAGATTCCGTGAACCACTATTCACTCCACGTTGAATCGTCAAAATCTGTTGTGCCACAACAGACAACACTTCCAGTTCAATTCTATATAAGGAAATTAAAATATTGAGACTCTACTTCTACATAATTATAAACAAAGCCATGGTAAGAATATGCAAAAATTACCGGTTAAATTCATCAAAACAAGACCAAGCTCCACAAGATGCCAACCCCTAAAATTAAAAAGCATATATGTATGGTGATTCGTTCAAAAATGGACAATGGACATAACCTTAACCTAGCAGAAATATCTTTCGGTAGAAAATTTTCTTGGGCTTACCTTGAAAAATTTCCCGAGAGCAATGTAGTCCAAGCCATCCGAACAATTGAAAACGACACATTGCTTTGCGACAGCTTTCGCCAAATCCTTAGTCTAGCATTGTTTATAAAATAGACATATATTATTCTATTCTGTAACTATTATGCACAGTACTTTCCGGATTAGGAGGTACGTCCTCATTGTTTCAAAGTCACTTTTAAAAACCGTGTCTCAAGTTAAATTCATCCATTTAATGATCTATGTGGTCAAAATAATCGCAATGACCTTCTAATTCGGCAAATACTGTATTCATTACGGGTTCAACGTATAGTGGCCCCATCTAATATCAAATTATCCTTAAGTTCATGTTTTAAACGTACCGTTTCGGTTTTGCCAGTACCAGCTGGACCCTCAGGTGCTCCACCTACGAAATAAATAAACGCATTAGCCCAACTCTACCTTCGCTAGGTTTCACAAAAAAAGTTTGTGTTTTACCCAAATGAAGATGAAGTGCTCCGAACAAAGTACGATAACAACGATCCTGAATAAAAAAAAAATTAACCGTTAAAATAAAACTTGCAATGGAAATATTTTAAACACGTAATTACTGACATACCGTAAGCGGGGTAATGACCAATCTTGGAGTATTGCCTTCATTTAAAACAAATTATATCGATTAGATACTTGTGATACATTTGGCAAATAAATTACTGATATCAAAATTACCCAAATATTCGTAGCCGTACGGTAACATTGAATTAATCATCCTGGTAATAGATTTAACATCTTCCCAGTAGTAACGGAGTTGAGCCAACCATTGGAAATCTTTGTCATTATTCAACTTCAAGTTGACGAGATTAAAGAGGACATCTCTCGCATGAACGTCAAGTACAACAAGAGCACCTGGAATTTTGAAAAGTAATTATAGTGCTAAGTATTGTAAAAATTGTGGTTAAGGTTAAAATATTTGTACCCAAAGTAACTCGATTCTGTTTGCTCAATTTCCCTCTGACAAGAGCTACAACTTCGTTGATTTGATTATTGTTAACAGTCAGATATTCTGACATTGCGTCTCCACCCTTCGCCAATGCTTCGTGGATTAGCGTTGTCCAGAAAGTACTTGAGACGCAAAGAACTGCTTGTCCAGGCCAAACAAGAACCCACTCTCCTCGTTCTTTAACAGTGTAATCCGCCAAAGCCCACTCAATTTCCTAAAATTTGCAGAAATAAGTTACTGGGGAAATGTCTGGCTTTTATGGCAAGCGTGAACAAATCCGGCACTGACGCCGTAAAACGGACTACACAAAAGTGATACACAAATTATGTTTAACAACCTTATGAATGCTCTTCTTCATGAGGTCTTCGAGTTCGACTAGCCATTTCTCAACAGCACCTCTCGCCTGTTCGGTATTGATGATTCCTTGAAGTTTAATGATTTCCCCTTCACTAGACTGCATATGTGTTACTTCAAGATCTTCAGTAAATGTGAGTCTGGCTATGCCCTCGAAGCATTTCTTGAGATGAGGTTGAACACTGAAATTAGATGACACCATGAATTAATTGTATAGCTCTCACTAAGTCTATAGAATTCTATGGAATAGCGTTGTACCGTTTGGGATCCTTTGTTTCAGCCAGAATTTCCAATAACTCATCATTGGACAAGAAGAAGAATCGAGGGAAGTATAATCTCTTTCTCTCCAAATATCCATTCAAACCCTTTTGAATTAATTCCAATAAATCATTGGCCTTCTTTAATTTCTCAACGATTTTGTCAATTTTGATGATCGCCAAAACTTTTGTGTCAACAGATGCATGTTTCATTATATCTCTGTATGTTTTGTCCACATTCATGAATCGTCGTCCCTCTTCCGGCATTTGTGTCATGATATCGGGAGAACTGAAGATAGGCTCTGTGATGAATTAAATACATGCCGTGACAAATGTTATTTATGACGGACAAGGTACTCAGTTAAGTGTAGAACTCAGATCAGGCTGAACATCTAGGATTGGTTGTTTATAGTGAATGTTTCCTCGGCAGATGATATTATTTACCAATTACCTCTTTTGGTGAGGTTTCAAATGAATATGCCTTAAAGCGCAAGCGCACGGTCGTAAAGTTTCAAGTATATCTCGAATTGAACTTTTTATATGCCCATAAATCGGTCATACTTGTGCTCATTAATGTTGTACAGTCGATCTGGTTTTACATTAAACGTGGCGTCCTCGTGAATAATTTAAAAGGTTTCGTAAGGCTTACCCAAATACAGCCAGGTTGACTGGACCTTTAACCACTCGTCCATAATTTCTTGCAGAAGAACCAAGTCTTTCTCCCAGAGGCTTTAAAAAGACAATGACAAAAACTGTAAAACTGCTCATACACGCCAGGGTGACCACCCGTTCTAGTTTCGGAGACTTGTGGATTTGTACGTTTGAAATCTCAGAAATATCCAGATTTGATACCGGAGTGACACCTGAAGAAGTGTCACTGATTTCAAAGAGTTTACAGATTTAATGTAAAACTTACAAAATTGAAATGAACGGCACGTAATGTTACCTTAGAAATAAAAAAATATCAACGCCGTGAGCCCAGTTTTGGGGTTTTCATTTGGTTTGGCAAAGCTGATAAACTTAATAACGAAGGTGCCTCACAATTACACCACAGAAATATGAAAGGCCAATTACATCTTCTAGAAATTAGTGACAAAATATTTGATAACTTTACAGTACCTGTCCTAGAAGTAAGACATTGGCAACAGTTTTTGCTACTAATACGCAAATATTGCTTCACCTGGAATACTAATTTCAGCACCGAAAAAGGAATATAGTGCATTGAGCTTCAGGAATTATGGTCACCCTGCCATACCTCTAATGAAAATTTGTAATGTCATGCCAATTTAAGTTTACCTCATTTCTTCCTGGAAAGGTTTGACGAATGGTGATCCTAACATTGTTTGAGTCTTGATGATGTGATCATCAAGAAGAACTTGAATTTCGTCCACCGAAGAAATGACATAAGTCCCAGTCTCTCTACAAAAAATTAATTTCAATTAAATTTTCAAGTCTATTAAGCTGAAATTGACTATAGAGATAATAGAGAAAGAGGTGAACGATAGAAGCGTCCTGGGAAGGAATTTCTAGGCTTCGACGCCAGATATATTAGGTCCGATTCAAATTAATACCTATAAATTGCCCATTCCGTAGAGTTTTCGGTCAGATATCTAATGCATTCTTGATATATCTCAAAAATTCGAGCAGTGAACCAACTTTTACCTTGCAGCGAATTTGAAAATCTTTTCCTCCGTGACCTTTCAGTTTGTCTTTACATGAAAAATGAGTTCCTTGACAGAATATTTGTTTATTTACCTGTAAGGTACAATTTGGAATTCCATATCCGCCCATTCTGTTTTCATCTTCTCCAGGTTCTTTTCTAAGCTGTGTTCCTTAGAAGCAGCTTCACTAATGAGTTCAAACTTGGGTATATACTCTTCGAGATTCATGTCAATGACCTTCTGTAATGTCAATTCTGGAGACGGTCGAATCGGGAAACCAACAATGTCTGAAATTTTTTCCCAATGACGATCACGAAGACCAGGATTGCCCAAAGTTTGAATAATTGGCAACTTCTCTTTAAACACGTCGATGAGACCTTTAACCTGGAAACAAATTAAAACTCTTGTTTAATCAACTGAAGTAATAACTAATTATTTATTTTGCTTACCTGAACCACCAACTCCTTGGCCATTGGAACATCATTGAACGTTTTCTCCAATTTATAAATCGTCCTCCATAAATTACTAACATCAGAGTCGATCACATCTGGATCATAAGTACCAACTTGGCTGTTCAACCACAAGCTTCTCTTTTCTAAGAATTCACTTGCACTTTCGTAGAGTCGAAGATATGGTGCCAATTTGTCAGAAACCTGCAACAAGAAATAATTTAGTTTTAAGTCTGACCGGAGAAGTGAGTCTGATTAAACAGGTATAGTCCAGAACACAATTTCTGGGCCGCCCTGTAATAATAGCTAACTTGTTTCCGTAATGGATAATTGGTAGTTTCAAATTCAAACATTTCTTCTTCTTTGTTGAATTTGTCTGCTTTGTCAGAGGCAGCTTGCAATTTTGCATCCAGCGTTTGTGCCTTTTTCAAATATTTTTGAAGCTCTTCCATATCCCCAAAGAATTGAAATTCCTCCACTTGTTTAGCGTAAGAATCAAGTTCTTCTTGAAATCGAATTCTTTTCATTTTCAACGCTTCTTGGAATTCCAATGACTTCTTCGCGATAATGACTTGGTGTTCTTCCAACACAGCCGGCATACGATTACACCATTGAATTGCTTGAGTCTGAAGTTTTGAAACAATTGGAGAGATTTGTGTGTAGTCCGACACAAACATGTATTTTCTGAGTAATTGAGTCACGTCATGGATCATGACTGGTAAAGTTTTTTCACTGATTTTTTCAACTTCATCTTTCAGTTGAAATAATTGCTCTGTACTCGTTGGAGTTCCTAATGCTTTCTCACAAATAGCTTCGTATTCATCTACCACACTAAAATTTTAAAACAATATTTAGTAATTTGGTTCATATATGATATGAATGTCATTAGCAAAATATGCGAGTTATTCATTGCACTATGAACTTACGCCTTGAGAAGAATATGGAGCTCGTGAATCATTTTCTCGACTAATTTCTCACGAATATCGACGGCATGATCAGTGAGTGTCTTAATTAGTTCATCACAATAGACGTCAAACATTCCAATTTGGAGTTTACAGTCATGTGAAATCCCGATTTCCTGACAAAGTTGTTGATAGACTATCACTTGTTCTTGCAATTCTTCCCAAGTTCGTTCCTCATTTAAAAAGTTCTCAACTTCTTCAGAATTCTAGACGCAGGAAAAATAAGCAAGTCAACTTTAGTAAAGTGTCCGTCCGACTTCTAAGCTTACAGTTTTGTTTCAAGTTACCTCTGCATTGAAGAGAAATTTGTATTTATTAAAGGTCTCAATGTAACGTTGTGGCCCTTTGCATTGTTCTCGGAACGCCTGTAACATCACTTTCTTGGCTTCAGCGACAACTTCTGAAGATATATTCGGCTTGAAAATAAAATAAAGATTTTAAGGTTAAATACTGTGGTCAATGTTGCGGATTCTTTCAATCCGCGGGAGAATGTTCAGGATTTCTGTATACATTTTAACATAAATGAAATATGATTCCTGGTACCTTAAGATGAAGGGGCACACCCATATCAACTGTACCAAAAATACGATTTTCTAATCTTGGGAAACTTTGAGACACTTCAACCAAAGAGTTGACAACATTCATGATCACAGTTTCCCATTCTTCAAATGATGGCATTGGAATGAGACCATTTTTGTGTGTTATTATGCGAACCAAAAATTTGGGACGATGTCTGGGTTCCTGTTTCATAAAATATTCAATTAACCAAAACTATTTCAAATTATCAAAGATAAGATATTGGATATAAAAATGCAATACCATGTTCCCGCAAATGTAGTTTTTGAACTCGGTGAGACTGTCATGAAAAAGACACTCTAAATTGTATTGCATGAGGGTGGCACAACTGTTAAAGAATGATCTCATTCTGGCTTCTTCAGTGGCTTTAGGAACCATATTCCTTTTTGCTGCCTGTTAAAGTAGAATTTGGACAGAAATATTTATTATTAAGTCAATATTTGAATATTATCTGGTTCGTATCAGATAATGCGAATCCGATATTCAGGAAAGAGAAATGTGACCGAGTCACAGCAGCAAGGGGTTGGATGAAGTTGAAACTGGAGAGGTTTAAATGAGAGTGAGAGTGCCGTTGGATATTCTAATCGCACCATTTTACATACGATTCACTTCACATGTTTCTGTTTCAGTACCTGACCTCCTAATCTCCCGAAATCAAATTGAGTTTATTATTATTGATTTTTATTTGTTCCTATATTTGTACCTGAATAAGAGTGTGTTGAATTCCTTTCATCCATTTCCTCATTAAAATCCCTCGAATGTCTTCTACCATTCGTTTAGCAGAATCTCTAAATTGACGATGAGTGATGGCTTGCTTCCGATCCGATAGTAAATGACAATCAACATATTTCAGGTTTCTGGAAATATACGGACAGAATGAAAATTTTGATTCAATCCATGGAACTCTTATCGACTGACTTACGAGAAAACTCCGACCCAAACACTATTTACATATCCCAAGACTGGATTATACGAATGAAGATTACGAAGAAGTCTTCTCTCATTCCTGAGGAAAGTATAATGCCAAGGTTTAGGGACAATCCTAAGTGTTTCATCATGACGAAGACCAGAGTCCATTTCAGGTTCATTATGTTTATCAGGTTCATGAAGAACGAAATCCACCATGGCCCGTTTGACAGCTACACGATAATCATCACAAACTTCATCCGAGATTTCCAAGGCTTCCGCATGATGTTCTTCTTTCAATGTACGTGGGACCAAATGCCAAATATTATCCAGCCAAGATTGTTCCATGACACCAATATTCACAGCATCCAATCCATTATGAATGTAGAAATGATAATGCATTTCTCCCAAATCACTCTCATCCGGAGTATAACCCAATTCTTCATCTATTTTATCTTTGTCTAAAAGACCATCCGTTTCAAAAGAATCACCCATAGTACGGTAAAGTTCATCTGCTTTTGTATTTGATTCAGTCGGATGCATTTTGTAAATTAATTTGACAAGGGCTCGACGGAATTCTTCAGATTTTCTTTGAACGTCTGCCCATTCTTTGGCTTTCATATTTGGAGCTTTTTTCTTTCTAGATTGAAGGATTTTTTCAATATTGAAATTATCACTTGGTTTTTGAAGTCGAAGACCCGGTGGTGGGTTGTATAAATCTTCTTGGACCACTTCTGGTCCTTTATTTGAAGCTCGGACGAGGATTGTTGGTGGGGCTGTGATTCGAAATATATCATCAGCTCCACATTTCATTCGTTTGAAACCTTTTCCTTTGTTTTCCAAACATTGCATAGCATTTCGTGCCCCCACGGCACGAGTCTCCGTTTCTTCCGTCGCATCTGCTTCGTCATTATTCTTCAAAATATCCTACAAATGTAAGAAAAAACAGAATTAATTTACATTCAAAGTATAAGGACATCCCCTGTCAATGCCGGCCAACCCTGTATCAAGCACGCACTGCCAAATTGTCGTCACACAAACCCGGTCTGCCAGGGCAGGTACCACTGAGCATACTTTTGACTCATATAATAAATAATAATTTAAAACGAACCTCAAGTTTGAATGGCCGATTGAATTTCAGGGATTGATTGGCGATAGAACGTTTTCCCTTTTGATTGTCCATTTTGTCCTCAGTTTTTCAGTTGTCACCAATTCCTGGGTTGGTGTAGTAAAAAGTTATCACTGATGAATTGCTTATTGTGGGACTTTAAGTGTTGGCGCTTTGAGTTTGTCCGTCCTTTGTTGTTTGTTGTGTTTTGGAATGAAAATCTGGTTTTGTTTTTAAAATCCGTGTAAAATCTGACACTTGAAATGTACGCGTTCAGTTTTCTTTCAATGGTTGACGGACTTAAAAGTTCAGTCTTGCAATAAAAATGAATGAACTCGAGTGAGCGGTCATTCGTGACCTCCTGACCTATCCTGACACACCAACTTTGTTTTCATGTTATGATTTAGTCTTCCGTGGAAACGGCAATTCACGCTAGCTTTACGCAGTACTGGAAAATACGATACAGGGTGGATCAGAACCAAAGCATTTGTAGTTAAAGACCGAATTTTTCAACATATTTATCGCAACATTGTTTAGAATAAATGGAGGGCCAAAAAATTGTTAAATAGGATAATTTGTTTAAAATCATACGTAGAATAACTTTTTCAACTCATTGCTGGAAGTATAAGGATGAATATTTCTAACTCGGTCAGCAAAATGTCATAGGTCGAAAAAATTGGGGATTGTAATATTGTAACTAGTGTTGTAAATACCCAAAGCACCCGGGTATATACCCGAGATGTATATTTTTGCACCCGCCGGGTATAAAAAAAATGTTTTCCGCGCGAAAACGTCGAACCACCACTCCACAATAATAATAT
>JAQGCA010003598.1:0-11529 GCA_034698945.1 Protaphorura quadriocellata
TTTTGTCGGGAGACACCCTCTGTTACCCGTCTAACTAGTTGACCTTTCCTGGTGTCGACAATAAGGAGTGCAGAATAGATTACATCATAAAAATACTAATAAACCTCCATTCGAAATAAATTTTTATAAGGGGCGATTTTTCTTCATGTGCCCAAGGGCGCCAAAATCCTAGCTTCGGCGCTGAATACAGGAACACATTTAGTTGCTGTTGGGATCCATCAGACTTAGCCAAGGCCAAGGTCTGAGGTCAAGGACTGGGATTCCAAAGTATAGATAACTAAGCAACTCCAATTCAAGTCCCAGAACGGCCCAATAAATGTAGCAATAGCGTCAAAATATTGTTGAAACCGCGGCTTTGGACTCAATATACTAAACGATTAATAACAACGTCTAAACAAATACAATGTCTCGGCTGAACGGTAGTTTCCGCGGCTAAGCAATTAAGTAATGCAGCGGCTGAATTAATACTTTCCGCGGCTAAAGTATTCGATCTCGTAGCACAGAAACACAAAAACGCAGCGAAGAACTATTGCGATGGCATTGTTCTACTAACGGAAGATAAGGCGGCATGTTCAATCAATTTTTTATGCGAAGTGAAAATCCTTTAAGAGTGCAGGCTCTGGACCTTAAGTTCACACAGACCGTACAAACGAATATTTCGTTTTAAAATTTGAGAAATTATTTTTTCGAAGAAAATGAAGCACTATACCCCCCGGATTCCTTTCACGAAGCTTCAGTGAAAATTTTAAAAGAATCTATTTGAGGATATTTTAGATAAATCGACACGTGTCGAAAAGTCTCATTAGAGTCCTCTTGTTATAGGCATGGGCAGTAAATCGAGACTTTTCGACACGTGTCGATTTATCTAAGACATCCTCAAATGGATTCTTCTAAAATGTTCACTGAAGCTTCGTGAAAGGAATCCGGGGGTTATAGTGCTTCATTTTATCCGAAAAAATAATTTCTCAAATTCTAGAACAAAATATTCTTTTGTACGGTCAGTGTGAACTTAAGGTCCAGAGCGCGCACCCTTAAGGGGAAAGAAGGTGTCACGATATTACCACTTACCGCTTTGTTTTGTTTCCCACCATTTAACATTTCGGCTAATTTTTGTTGTGTTTTAAGGCAAATCATGTAGTAATGTATTTCTGTCTTAGACTATCGAAATTAATTATGAAATCGTGGTAATTGAAGTTTAACATTCACGCTGCGGACGAACTGTTTGAACTTTGTGTGTCAGTACCATGATCAAATCGGATATCATTTGAAAATGATGACAAACACACTGATCGCGTTTAATCAAGCAGAACAGGTTTCAAGGTAGAAATGGTTCAGGTTCTGGTAAAGGCCCAAAAAGCGAATTTCAATTAACGCGAGCAATCTATAATTCGTAGGTGATACTAGCAAGAAAACTCGGCCGTTCGACCGGGGTCACACTAACAAACCTAGGGTAGGAAGAGTAGTAGTATTTCCAAAGGATTTTGAAATTCCCTCTTTTCCCTTCTTTGGCTATGTTTAATACCCAATTGTCAATTTCTATGAGTTTAGCCAAAAGAAGTCAAACTCCAGCCCCATTTCCCACAGAACGCAACCACAGTACTTTATATTGAGTTTATTGCGGTAATGTGAGCAAATGGTTGTGGTGTTGACTGGGAAGGCGGAAAAGTTATTATGTTGGGCTTGCTTCGCAACCAAATGCAATAAAAATATTTTAATGGACGAAATGGTTCGACCGTGGACTGTAACCACACGGTGTTTAAATGAAGTGAACGAACTTGCAGAAAACATTTCAGATAAAAATTCGACGAGCACTTTGAAACGTTCCGTTGCTGGGCACTCCAAAACTACTCAAAAATAATGTGCCACCGAGGCTTAATTAACGAACTCATTTAATACTCTGGTTCAAAAATTGACAACAGTAAAACTTAACTTCTTGACCATAAATGAACTAAAAAGTAATGCATTTAAGCACAAAATACTAAAAAATAAACCGTTTGTTGTGCAATAATCTATTTTAGTCAATTAATGTCCTTGCTGTTACAATGAAATCAAGGAGTTGGGAAATAATTATTAAAAGAAAACTTATTACATGTACGGTTATTGATGAGGGTTTGATTTTTGTAAAACTGCATAGAATTCATTTCCAATTCGAAACGACACTTTAAAGTACGGATTCAATCCTTTGAATTAGGAATCACATACTCCGAGTTCAAATTGCTAAAGCTCCAGGACGAAATTCCTAAGTCCACAATCAATATTTCACAGCTATTCTTCGTGAACTGTACCAAAACAAAAGAAACGAATGAAGATTAAGTGGATGACCTTGTGGTTAACAACATATTCTCGCTATAACGAATAGGGTTCATTGGCACTTATTAAGAGACTAGAGTGGAACAAGTTAGAACACATGACTTTATTTTAGGGAATGGTATTATTCAGGGCATGCGAAAATAATCCTACCGTTTCCAAATAAAACCGAATGTTTGAGTCGGGTTTCACCGAATACCAATAATTCAAGATCTCTGATTCCAGTCTTACCATGCACTTTGCCACCGTCAGGTCGCGTAGGTGTTTCAAGGAATATAATCCCAAGTACACGCTCCGGTCACTCAAACAGCATTCTAATTTCGTGTCCTCGCTGCCCGCCTTTCCGGTCACACGTAGGTACAGAGACGTCATTTCTGTTAAAATTACGAAGTACAGGGTGGCCCGTAAGTAAGTGCCCCACTTTGAATGGCTGCTGCCGGCTAACCCGTTGTCGGATTTGTATGGGGTTTCATTTCCTGGATAGGCCCTGCGATTTAGAAAAGGATGGGTATCTCATCTTGACATGACCTGTCACTAACTAACGGCAACATGACCAATTAGCGTAAAAAACGGATTTTGCTGGGTTGACATGAGAGAATTTTGACATGTGTAATCGGGAACCTCGTTCCAACCGCACAATAATTTTTTGGCCATAGTTTTTGATTGCATTTTGACCGCTACAAGTTTTCGAATATTTTTCCAAAATAAAATGTTTTATTTTTAATTTTGAAAAGAAATTAATGTGATTTTGAAAATTTTGGTTAAACATTTTTTTAAAAAAATAGATTTTTTTTTTAATTTTGAAATATTATTCAAAATGTTGTATAAAATGAAATTCAGTCGAAAATTTTGGCGGAAAAATTATTCCGGGGTTGGAACAAGTTTCCCGATTACACATGTCGAAATTCTCTCATGCCAACCCAGCAAAATCCGTTTTTAAGCTAATTGGTCACTTTGCCGCCAGTTAGTGACTAGAGCTATGTCATGTCAAGGTGAGATACCTATCTTTTTTTAAATCACAGGGGCTCTCCAGGAAACTAAACGCCATACAAATCCGACAACGGGCTACCCGACAACACCAATTCAAAGTGGGGCACTTACTTACGGGCCACCCTGTATATACAAGGGTGTACAGGGAGGTGCATAACCATTTGGTTCCTCTCGAGGCCCAGCTTGAGGTATTTTATTTCGAATTATTTGACACAATAGCCAATGGAAAATTAAAAGTTAAATGTTTTCCAAAACAAAACATGTCGTATGTTCGGGTAATGGGTTAATGAGTTTTTCGGATTTATTTCTCAATAGTCTAATAGTTTTTCAGGAAGGCCACCGGACGTGCTACCGCAATGTCTAAAGAGAATTTGTGGAAGGGATAGGTTCGAATGCATGGCGCGTATGTTGAATTCAACGGGTTTGTAACTCTAATGAAGAAAAAACGAGACGTCCATACTTGTTAAATGAGCAATAGAAGGAATTTGAGAATATTCCTGTCTCAACTTCCAAGTCATTTTTCTACGTTCCTCAATCGTCATTTTTTCGAGGTCACTGACCTCACCCTCTTGTATACAATCGTTTGAAATTCCAGTGAAGATGCAATCCATGCTCTCTACCATTGGAATCGTGCCGTACACCTTCAAATATTCCAATTCTTTCAAATGAGTCCAAATTTGTCTAAGAATCCCCGCACCATCCATTCCAACATACAATTCTAAGCTCGTCAAGTTTGGGAAAACTGTCATAATACGATTAAATGCGTTAATTTTCAACATAAGACCCTCATCTAGTATGAATTCTCTCATGTTTAAGCATGACTCAGACTCCGTGAGGAATTCATCATATTCTTGCTGACCATGCTGCGAAATGCACAATTTTCTTAGTGATGGGAAAATGCTCTTGAAATTAACGCATCTGGAATGAAGGAATAAATACAAAGGATTCAATCAGACTCTCCATTTGACGTAAGGAAGGGTAGACCTTCGAAAAATTCAGGCCGACGAAACTGAACATTTAATTCGAGTGACAGACTCACCTTGAATTGAAGTCCTTCGAAACTTTAACATCCAATTTTGTGAGGCGCGGGATCTTTGGGAATTCAGTGAAACTGGTAAATCCCTGATTATGCGAGACGCGGAGTTTCTCCAAAGTGTGTCTGAAAAGGCCGATCAAATTGAACGACGTCTCTTCAGAACTATTTAGATTGTAAAAAAATAGATTCCGCAACTTCAACCCATTTGGCTTTCTTGTCATTCTACGAAGTAACTCCACATGTTCCATCGTAACAATATTAAGGAACATGCGCTGAATGCGGGATTGCCTTCCAAGTCTCTCAATCAACCTCAACGCTTCCAAACTGCTGCTATAAAATTTATTATTCTCGGAGAACGTATCCGAATGGCGTAGACTAAGGTGTGAAATATTTGGAGCGACCGTGATGATTTCTTCAAGAAAAGATGGACAACATTGAATTCGTTCATCAGGAAATTCATCTCCAATCTCAAATGTTTTCAGGGAATTTAGTCTTGGTTTCGAATTTTCTGGTCCAGGGAATAATTGGACAAGGTCTCCGGACTTAGAACGAAGCATCATTGGAACTCGGAGGAATTCCAACTTCGGCGTAGATCTGATGATCTCAGACACGTCTTCAACATCAAAAATACATGGAAAGAAGGTAATTTTTTTCACTGTATCCTCACATAGTCTAAGAAATTCCTGACCAGGTCCATCGGTTGCACAAAAGCCTCCGAGACATAAATCACCAAAAGGAATCCCGAGCTTATTTTTTCTGAAAACTTTGAGGAAACTCTCAATCTTCCTTGCAGTCGATGCATAGGATTCATGTTCAGAAAACGGTTTGCTTTGATACACAAAAATGGAGATTTCGAAGCTGGAACGTGTTCTTGGAAGTGTCAACACGTTCCACTTTCTACACACCGAGCGGCAAGCTTTCAAATCATTATTTCTCACGTAGTCGAAGACATTGCTCAGAATCTGTAAGGGAAATCATCATTTATTAAGTATAATTATTATCAACCAATATTTCCATTTAGCATAAAGATTGTTGAAACATATTCTACATTGTTGTATAAATACTAGCAATTAGCCCGGCCCGTAACCCCACCACAATCTCGCCTAACTCTCTTCATAGGGGGAACCGGATTTTTGGACTTTTAAGTATCAGGAATAAAACGCGAAGGAATTTTCTGCATTTTGATAGGGGCATAATTTTTTGGATTTCTTGTGTATACAATATTATCCATGATGAATTCTCTACTCATACACTGGTCTTAATTAGATACGACCATTAGACTCTTCGCAAAAAATAAGTTATTTCCTCCCCATCAGGGGAAGCGACACTTGTCAATTCTTGTCGCAATATAATGTATCCGGAATAATTATGAATCTATTGGTACCGCGATATCTTTTCAAACAAATACACAAAAACAAAAAATAAAGGGAACAAATAAACGTCAAATGCTGTTTTATATAAGTGTGTGATATATAATGCTTCTATAGTATCAAGTAATAACTAGCCGTTAATTTATGTACTTAATGTCATACCACGTCGATTAGGAGAGTATGGCATCGATTTTGTTCCTCCACGAATTGTTGTCCATCTCCGTCAAGTCTGTCAAGGCCAGGATTCCCATCCGCCTAAATTAGTTCATAATAAGAAAAGAATTTTTAGTCAGAATGATAACGTTTCAAAGAATTCTCTTTCCGAATAGACTAGTTTCAATGTTTTGTCGACATTTGACTAGAAGGTTATCAGCGCCGACGATTGGAATTCCAAACACAGAATTAAAATGCCGGTTATCCTTAATGATAATTACAATTAATAATATATAGTACCTATTTCACAGACATGGTTCAATTGCAATTACATAGTTAATTAAATTACAAATTAGAATTACGATTATACAGTTGTAAATGCGACTGAATTGGTGCGCCAATGCACCCCTAAATCTAATGTCTCTTGACTGGCACATTACATATTAGGTAAAAATATATTGATTCACAGGAAAAAAAGTATTGTGAGTTAAAACTTTTTACTTGTGACATTTTCCCTCAATGTTCCTCCTTATTAATCAGTGTACAGACCTTAATCCATTAAATTTATTTATTTTTTTATTTGAAATAGTTAAGTTTTTTTACAATCGGAATCGATGACACTCACGGATATTTCAACGTCTCATTTTTGACTGCATTCCGATTGCAGTAATTAGGATTGTAATTACAAATTTTCGAAAAGTATTCTGTACTTGAAGTTGTAATTGGAATGCTTTGAGATAGTTAATTCGTATTCCTAATAGTAATTAAAAAATTAGAAGAATGCAATTCGTAATTGCAATTGTAATTTAGATCTTTCGATGAAGTAATTGTAATCGTAATTAACACTCTCTATGAACTTCCGGAACTGATTGTAATTTGCATTTAATTAATTAAAAGTAATGGTTAAAAGTAAAACTAACCCAAGTCCGAATTTCTGCAATAGGCACATAACTTTTTCTACAATTGGAATTGATGACACTCACGGATATTTCAAAGTCTCATTTTTGATGTTTATGTTGCATGAGCTTTGGAGATTGACGACTATACATATACTTAACAGTGGTATCTTTAATAGGTTGTCATATTTATTATTGGTATGTGTTACGTGTCTTTATCATGGAAATAAATTTGAATCAATCAATAAATAGAGTTTTTGGGATTTTCACGTAAAACGTAAAATCGAGTACGTAAAAAAAAATTTCGTAAAATTTTACGGAAATATGTTTTTACGTGAAGATTTTCAAGTAAGATTTTGCGGCAACGTATGACGTAAAAATGTAACCCGTAAAATCGAACATGACTAAAACCAGCATAAGACATGCGCGAATGGGTACGTGACAAGCGCTCAGGGGAGAATTGAACTAGTTTTCAAAAATTCTAAAAAAAGCTCGTCTCCAGTCTCCGGTAATTTTGAGAGGAATCGATTGCGTGAATTGCGTCTGGCCAGTGCAGTGGCGAAGTAGAAGAAGGTCAACAATTTTGCTGAGTCAAAGGTCAGTGAGGAATTGGACATAGAAATATCGATGCAGACGTCGGGCCAGCTGAAAAACGGAGGGAGCTCGTGAGGACTAAGAAGAAGGTCAACAATTCTGCTGAGTCAAAGGTCAGCGAGGAATTGGAAAGGGAGACATCAAAGGAAACGTCCGGGCCGCCGAAAAATCGGAGGAAGATCGTGGGATCAGATCAATTGAACATAAGCCGAAATTTTTATCCGTCATAGGTCACACCAGGTTTTACGTGTGACGTCAGCCCATCAAATCGATTAGCTTATTCCTATAGTTGGTTACGATTATTTCAGCACAGACCCCTCAATTTTGGTTAGACCAGTGATTTATTTTATTCCCACAACATGATAATAAAAAAACTTTTTTTGTTGTTTTTAAAAAGATGTTTTTTTAAGTAATCATTGTCAAAAATAAATTGTGCAGTTGAGTTTATGTTCACTTCTTTTGTAAAGTATGTTCAAATGGTCAAATCCGGAATTCTCTTTTAAATTTAAGGATTTTTTTTACGTATTTACGCATTGCATCTTACATACCGAAAATCCCGAAAACTCTAATCAAACAATCAACTATAACTAAATTGTATTCAATCCAATTCAATCCAACTGCATTGCAGTAATTAGGATTGTAATTACAAATTTTCCAAAAGTATTCTGTACTTGTAATTGTAATTGGAATGCTTTGCGATAGTAATTCGTATTCCTAATAATAATTAAAAAATTAGAATAATGCAATTTGTAATTGTAATTCTAATTTAGATGTTTCGTGGAAGTAATTAATTAACACTCTCTAGAAACTTCCGGAAGTGATTGTAATTTGCATTTAATTAATTAAAAGTAATTGACCCAAGTCCAAGTTTTTGCAATAGGCACATAACAGTTGTCCCGACCCCCGCGGCAGAATTTTGAGGAGTCAAAAAACACTGATATACACTTTATAGATATACAGCGTGTTCCAGAATGATGTCTCCACGTTTGATTTCATTCTCCCGTCGAACGGATTATCCTATTCGAACTGAATATGACCTAAAATGAAGCCAATGAATCAGACGAATGTTCAAAGTTGTGCACTTTTTATATTCTTAACCAAACGCCATCTTGTGACTGCTCAAATGGGTTGTTTACTTTTTTAACATATGTTTAGGTGGAGGAGAAATCAACTAGCTTTCTCCATCATTTTCTGGACAAATTCATTCGGAGAAACGGCAGCCGATGTAGATCATAACGGCGGTTGTCATGTGAAACGTCTAATTCATACAATTTTTCACCTCTAACATTTTTCACCTCTCATTTTTCACCTCTGGTACCGCGTATATAGATAATATAGGTATAGCATATATATGCACTTGTAGAGAGCCCCACAAACGATCTGAGGCTCCATTCTGCTTTGCAGACCGATGCGCTTGCCGGGACTGACAGCAGCAGGTACAAGTCTGTACAAGAAGACTATTACAATATGCACATACAATAGCTATTTCTTGTCTAACACGTCTAAAATATATATTTTTTCGATTCGATATTTCGTTGAGATATTGTGAACCAGTTGTAAGAATTCGATACTGAATGATGATAGATTTGGAGGAAATACTCAACGATATTTTGATTTGCAGTGAAAATAATATTTTTCTAAACCTGTAGAACAATATCTTAAAAAAATCCATACAAATACACTAAGTAAGATAGGATCAGTGGAGTTCTGAGATAAAAAAATATTTGGGAGTCTTTCAATCTATAAACCGTTCAAGCATGTTTTACATGCGAATTTTTACTTCACTGCATCTTCGTATTTTCCCCAAGATCTTTAAGGGTTCTTCCGATTGCGCTACATATGACTACAAGGTCAGCTACATATGTTGCCTGCCAATCTGTAGTTGTAGTAATTAATTCCTTTCTCAATTTTCTAAAGTAATTGTAATTAGTTACTTTGAAATTATTCTAAGTAATTTTAATTACAACTATATGGTAACTTTCGAAATTCAAAACTAATTGTAATTGTAATTTAATTGCGTTCGAGATTTCCTAAGTAATTGTAGATATGATTTAGTTTAGTTTAGTTTAGATTTAATCATCCGACAATCGTAGAAATTACAACGAAATCCTCATTTCCAAGAAATTTAACGTAAGCATTAAATGCAAATAATGGGTTGTACAATTTCTAGCAAATTTTAATTTATAGTATAAGTAAGGCTCTCTTGTCACTTACCGCTTTGTTTTGCATGTCAGCATTTAACATTTCAACTGAATTTTATTGTTTGTAACGTAAATGATGTAGTATGTATTTCTGCCTTCGACTGTCGAAATTAATTTGGAATTGTTATAAATTGAATGTCAACTTGCACACCACGGACGGATATTTGAACTGATTAAGTGTGTTAGGCTGTACCAGGACCAAGTGTAATATTATTTGAAAATATTAACACACACTGCTCGTGTTTAATAAAGCAGAACAGGTGTCGAGGTAGAACAGGTTCAGGTTCGGGTAAAGGCTCAAAATAACCGCGAACAAGGGATGATCTCGAGGCGCAACTCAACGAATCGGTTTACTTTAAAAAAAGTGACTCAGAAACATACAAACTCCGGATTCCGGAATATTTGTTCCCAAAATGAAAAAGCGTAAGAGATACGAGGGCGGGTTATTAAATTTTGCAACTCGGTAACTTCCCATGATTCAAATATTTTGAAAAAATTACATCATTTTGACAATGGAATTTTAACCTTCGGTTCAAAATTTTAACCTAATTAGTCCAAAACTCCCTCGTGAAGAAATATTTAAAAGTGAGGAACGGGCATGAGCCTGGATTTCTACGAAAATTGAGTAAGTGCAAAAATTCTGTTTTCGAGCTCATAAAATGACAGCGCTGTGTGTGAAGGATTGGCCAACTATTGCCGTACCTATGCTTGTGCACTGGGATAATTTTGGGACAAATGATTTTGGTTTAAGAATAAGAACATCACTTCAAAATCTCAAGACTGTGTTTCTCCTGATTGTCACTTCGACAAACGAAGGGTTCTAAAAATTCAAGAAATTGAGATTACAGACATACGAGTTCAGGCTCAAAATTTAGCCAAACGCATGGCCTACTGAGAAAATAATTGTTTTCAAGTTCAATATCCAGTTTGACGTAAGTAGAAATTGGCGCGCAATGTGTGTGTTACATTTTAAGCTACTGCCCGTAAAATTAAAATGAATGCTGTATTTTCGATCTTATAAAATAACAGCGGAAGTGAGATGTATGAAATATTTATTAAACGTAGACATACTTAGGCTTCAGCACTGGAAAAATTTTGGGGCAAGTGACCTTGGCTTAAAATGGTGATAACGTCACTTCGAGATGACAAGGCTGAGATGCTCTTTAATAAGACGTCAACAAACAAAACGTTCCAAAAAATAAAGATATTATGAAGACAGAGAAACAACTTTAGGCTCAAAATTTAGCCAATCGTATGAGCAACTGGAAAAATAGTGGTTCACAAGTTGAGCCTCAAGTTTGGCGCAAAGAAAAAAAATTCCCCAATGTGTTACTTGGAGGTTCAAAAACTCCCCAAAAAGCGACTCTACTTTCAAACCCCGACGTCACAGGTCACTGTCATGATTCAACCAGTTGACCTGTGACCTCGCGGGTTGACCGCAGAGAAAAATGATAGAGGGAAAAGTTGCTTGTCTAACTGAGTGGATCAACTTTTGTAGGTGTCATTTACTCGTTTACCAGGGAACCAAAGGTCAAACTTTGGTGATGTCTACAGGTCTCCAGAGTTGACCTTCCGTGTTGGTACCTTCACAAAATTATTCCCACTTTTGTGCCTGGGTGATTCCCAGAGTAGTTATCTCGTATTATATGAACATATGGATTCGGACTCATCAAGTATGCGATCATCTCCAGAAATTAATTTTCTTGAAGTTTTTAACCTCTCCTAACCTCAGTAAAACAATAATTCTATGTAGCCATGGCAACGAGGTCCAAAAATGAAGATCTGTGCTATTTATTCCCACCCCCTGGGCTAATTATTCCATACCCTGGGCTAATTTTTCCCATTGCAGCACTGTAATGTTAAAATACCACTGTTTACATACTGTGGGGAAAATTAGCCCGGTTTCCGAGAACCACTTTTTGAATTTCGGGCCAAAATTATGTAAATCTGGGCTTAATCACGTGACAGGTAGGGAAAAATTA
>JAQGCA010003599.1:0-11528 GCA_034698945.1 Protaphorura quadriocellata
TTCGAGACAGCATATAATGCATAAGGTCGAATGTATACTCTGATGTATTAAATAGTTTATACTGTTTTTCGGTATGGGAGTGCCAGAAGAGAAAATAAAATTCCGATCCGAATGATTCGACTGGTTCAGTTGTGTACACGAAAACCGAATAGAGGACTATTCGAATAACGAAAACGACAATTACCCACCAAATATTCTGTTGACGAAGTATTAACTAACTGAATATTTGGTTAACCGAATAATTCGGTTCTTCCATACGAATATGAAATGTAAAAAAACTAATTTGCACAGCACTACTGTAGAGAGTTGAACTAACATTCAAAATTCGCAATAACTTAGGCAGTAACATACCCTGGATGTGCAAGATGAAATTGAAGTTCCCAAGATTTTAGGAGAGAAAGAGTCTTGGGGACAAAAACTAGTGAACTATTAATCATAAAATATCATAATTGCTTTTCTACAAATAAGTATTGGGAGTTGAAGTGCAGTAGTGGAGTGGTACGGCTACGGGACGATTCATTTTTCTATAATCGTAGGTTCATTTGAGCAAGTGTACAAATTAACCAGAAATCGCTACATACGTTATTCCTTCTAAGCTACCGTTCATTAAGGTGGTTAATATTTTAAATGTTAAACAAATTTCCTAATCAAATCGACATCATTAAATAGAACTACAGTAATACTTCAATATCATACTTGCCCAAGCTTGAATAGTTTGGTACTATTTATATACAGGAGCATAAAAGGATAAAGTTGAAATGGAAGTAAATCCATATTTATGACAGTTTTTCCGAATTTGACATTGTCTGACCCCTGGCTCACAGTTTCCATATTCAAATAAAGCTTTAATATACAATGTTTTCAGACGGATCATTTTATACATTCAAAAGTCAATTCAAGTTACAGACTTCGAAAGAGATGAGTCTAGTGATGGATGACACTGGTTGAATTGAATGCGAATCGTGGGAGTAAGTGCATGTCTTTGTAGACGGCTATTTAAAATAAAAACCTAGCGTGGACAAGGGTTACTATTCACATGTAAATTAGTTAACCAAAATTTTCAGCACCGTTCAATTTGGATGTCAAGTTTCGTTGGGAGAAAAAATTATTAAAATTATTTTTAAGAGCATTGGATAGATTTAAAAGGAATATACCAGGTAAGGTCGTAAGAATAATTGATCCATGAAATGTTCCTATTCGGAAGCATGTCATTTGTTTATTTTTTAAAAAATATATTGGCGACGTCTTTCATTGTTTACATTCCAGCCTTACTTTACACGTCTACCTGCCTGAAATGACACACACATGAGTATTTTTTCCCTGACCTAATTTTTACGACGGAATACTATCCCTCGTAAACACATCTGACATAACTATTGCAAAATCTCTCTTTCAAGTAATTTTTAAAGTACATTTGCACTCAACTCCGAATCGTGTGCAAAATTATATACCACTCAGTACATCATCGTCATATCAAATTGCATTAAAACTTCTCTTCAATTACATTGCGAATACTTCCCATGGACACATGGACTGCCTTACCATTCAATTCATTGCATTATTGTAATTTTTTGCTCGCATGTTGATATGTATTCATTTTATTTCATGTTCCATGCACAACACTTTACTTTTGTCTGAAATCCAAATCCATGTAAAAAATAAAAATAAAAATATTCCGCGACGTGGTGTCGGCGTCATCGCAATCTACTAACTATTTACTAAAACTTCAAATGACTTTTGTGTACCCTGTCATTTCATTTCACGGAGTTTAGAAATAAAAAGCAAAACGCAAAAGGAGAACATTGTGAAAAACAAGGACAAATGTATTGCAGAAATTCTGAATGGAATAATTTTATACGACGTAGTATTACTTAACCCAAGTGAAGGGATTAAAATTTCAAAATGGATAGGGTAGTTAATTCCATAATTAATGGCTACACTGTTTCTCACGAGTTCATTGAGGAAGATAAATCAACAATTTCGTAAGGTTGAGTACGTCCGGTTTAAACAATAAATAACTATGTATTCATCCATTCGACAACGTCACACCACCATATTAAGTCTTCAGTTCGGCCCGGACCTTTCCATCTAAAGAACCACTTAATTTTTTACTCTGTAATTTCATTGACGACAAGTCTTAGGAAATCCCACCGTTGTAACAATGGTGACTACTTTCTACTCGTATATCCAATCCGCAATTAATTAATTTTTGTTTAGTTTACACTTGCTATTATTGCTATAGTATTTTTTTAAAATTTGTTATTCACCTAATGTTGATTTATCTCGCATATCTGAAAAACACCCTTGAGATATTGAAAAAATAGTTGGTTGGTATGCCACTTTGTGCACCAAGTACTGATCGGGGTCACTTACCTCGCTAATTCCAACCTAAACTAATTACGACCAATTGAAACGAGCACATCAATTGACACCACTACATGATTTCCGTGCCATTCCTTGACATACGTTTATTCAGGCAGCGTCAGAAGACCAATGATAATGAATACGGATACGGGTATCCATAGTCGGCTCGAAATGTCAAGAGTTCAATCCCTTGACCGGATATGGTTTGAGATTGCTTTAACGTTTCCTACCACTAAGTAAAGGGTACGTTTGCTAGACCAAATAGAAATCAGGGACTTCCCCCACGAACAAAAATGACATTGAATTCATCAGCCGCATTATGCTATTTAATTCTCCTCATTGACACCAGAGATTATCTGATTTATCTGGCACCAAGGAATAATTTTAAATATATAAAAAAAAATCACATAAGTATTAAAAATTAAAAATGTCTTTGTTTCATTAAAAAAGTTAATACGGGTGTTCGTATTTATTATTAAAAAAAAAATGCGAAAATGCGATATATATTTTATTCAGTTCCAGGTTGATAATAACAACCCTCCAACTCCAACATACTCCATTCATATCAATTCTGAATTCTGACAGAATTTGGATTTCACTTGAATGATGTTTGAAGACAATGGAGGATGAGGACAATGAGTGGCATATAGCGTACAAGCGCTTATATTATTGTATCCATATAATTTATCCATTTCCTTTGCGCAAAACCGGATTTGCCCTCAATTTCCTGCTACACTCAAAATGTCAAAACCTATTCATAATTCACACGGTATGATTTTCAAGTATAATTCAGAAACGAAATAATTGGGTTTCGATGCATGAAATAGGACACATACAGTGGAATGTATGATGCGTGGTAATTTACTTTACCATAAGTTTAACTTTGCTATCTTAAAGTTCCTATTGGAAGGAAATTACCAGAAAATGCCAGTATAACAAATGGAACTATTGTTGAAAGATGGGATGCGAGATAACCTCCATCCTACACCTACTTAAGTTGTTACTGTGTAGTTAACTTCACATTGGAATTTTTAAATCAATTCAATTATTGAACTGTGCTGAAATGGAATTTCGTTGTATCGATCGAATAATTGATCCGCAACTGCATCCCATAAAATATTACACCCCGCACTTCATGACAGGTGTAAAACTTACATTTCTAATTAGTATAATGATAATTACACAGAGTGTTAATTAGGATATTAGTATTAGTATTGATTTTGTCACCGCGATTTCATAACTGGTATTGACATGCATATGCAACTACAACATTAGTGTATGCGAACCATAAAAGGTTTCGTGAACCGAATTCCTTAGAGTAAATGGTCCCGTATTCGTAACCTTCGTTCAAATTGACAATTTCAGGAAGGTAACATTTTTATACCTCATGACTGTACGAAGAACAGAAAATCTTAATTCAGAAAACGTAATTTTACCTTGAATACATAAGACGATTATTCAATTAATTCAACAAAAGGACTTGGTAGTTATGTAAATCATCATACATAGAAGCTACTTATAGAATAAAATGTTTATAATATTATTGGGAATAATATTAATATAGATTTTCGTTGGACAAATAGTAGTGTCATACTGGTGCAGTGGTGCATAAGACCTGCCTAAGCACAAACAGTTCACTTAATAGGTAATAAACTTAATTACGCCTAGAATTGATTTGTATTATTATATTATCTCTTTTCCAATTTCCTCAAATTTGTCGACTTAATATTCTGTCGTACAAACAAGGAAACATTTTTTATGTAAAACCGAATAAACTCAAAAACCTACCAGAGGAACTCCACCAAGCGTTCTCTGAACCGGTACTCGGTCAAAATACATAATGTCGCTTTAATTTGAAAATATTTAAAATTTGGGACATTCCGACCATATCTTTCCATGCATATTCTGGAATATGTCAATGTCAATGTATGGGATAGTTTTAATAAGAAATTTTTGTCTGCCGACGAAACTGTGACAGTACACTTGAAACAACGAGTCTTCGAATTTATCTGATCTGGGCTGTTACACGTGGAAATCGTTCCTTGTAATTTAAATCAAACAATATGTACTGTCTCAAAATGAATTCCATTACCATTGACCGTACTGACCTTCAGAAAAGGAAGCAGCATTTCTTCACATTACGACTACCCAGTTTACAATTAACGATGGGAACTGAACCAGGATTGTATTATATGTAACCAAAGAATTCTACTGTGCATTACTTATTAATTTAATAAAATAAGTATGAAGAAGAAATGGCTTCAAATGGCAAAATATGCCAATATGGATATCTCACAAAAAGCATACAAAATTCAAAAATTAAAATTACCTGAGTATTGCATAATATCTTCGTGGTGGATATTCTTATTCATTCCATTTTTCCCATTTTCTACACACTTAATTCCTTGTAACTGATTTCCAATATTTCCATTCCCCGGTAAATCATCCACAACTGCTAACACACCATTTCCTCTACAGATTGGCATTTTATAATATTTTCAATTTCCAAAAACCCAATTCAAAATGAAGAAGCGCTATTTTTCACAACACCACAACTCTTGGTTGAAAACTACACTTTTTCGGAATGTCAGTCCATCTTTTTGAGTGAATTAAGTCCACTTCACTTCACTTAGTCCAAGTTTCAATTTAATTGGAGGTCTAGACACTGAATCAGTACATGGAATATTATTTTTCTTATTGGGATTCTTCATACGTCCACTGCCGACTTTTTTGAAGTTATAAGCACTTGGTCTCGAGGATGTCATTTACTTTCCAATTCTAAAGTTAAACTGAGGATGAGTCTTCACAAACCGGTTTACTAAGGTATTTACCCAACACATAATGTATAACGCAATATTTTAGAATTTACATCTGAGCTGTCGTGGTTATTAATGTTAAACTTTATTATTGCGTGATGAAAAGCCAAGCTTAAGCTCTGGCCGAATCACTGATGAGTTTAACAGACACATTGATGATTATTTGTTATGTGCATATTTATTATCTGTAATCCATATCCGTCTGTTTATTTACGACATGTATAAGGACTCCACTCAATCACTTGTGTCGTATTTATTTAATCTGACCGTTTTATTTTTACTGGAGTTTCGGTTGACAGTTGCCGGCCCTCTTAAATCGATCAACTACGTTTAGTTCTTCAATTTCATGACAAGGAAATGCAAGAGAAGTTGAATGAAAAAAACCCGGGTATCCGCCGGGACACTCCGTTCATCGGCGAAAAAAAAATTAATGACGGGAAAAATGCATGAAACACGCACGATGAGGAAATTCTCTGAGGAACAAGAATGAAACCGGTGACGGCCAGGTTGCCGGGTAGTCACCCGGGTATTTTATTGACCGCCGAAAATCTGAAAAATAAAGCATTATGATATTTAACGAAGTCCCACGACTTGTTAGGATGAGACAGTATGTCGTGTTCGCTACGGCATCAACTTTGTTTTAAAGCCTTACAATATGTATTTATTAATTTATTAAGCTTCGACGTGGGATAGTTGCAACGGAAATTCTTTTTTATCTGTAATATAAAAATAATTGTAGATTTGTGTCAATATGAAGTTGAAATTCTAATATTATCGGTAAAACTAAAACTCAAGAGCAATTTCTTGTTTTGCATGAAATATGATGATAGTAAAATCAATGTGTACAAATCAAACCAACTAATATGGGTCAATATTATATTAGAAGGGTAAAAATGTGATTTGTGTGTAAACAAAAATATGGGACATTTGTCTCAATATTTTTAGTCAGTTCTAATAATTTCCGAATTATTCCTGAGTATATTTTCTTTTCTTTTGTATACCCAAATTTTAAATATAATTAAATTTTGGTGTTGACACACAGACTGTGCTTGAATGTACAGATATGAGCATACTTGTGGAAAATGTTACGATATAAAAATGAGATATGTGTGTACCAAATTTGACACGGATATCGCTTCAAGATGTTGAGTTAATTAAGTGAAATTTTTAAAATAATCAGGTAAATAGGAATCCACCGAAATGTTTGTTCTGTACGGAATACCAGGAAAGATCAGGGTTTTAGTTGATAGAATCACAATCAACAATCAACCTATTTTCTACAAAGCGTATACTTGTACGAGTCAATTTGTCCATGCACGGCCTGCGAGTGTTACGAAGAAGAAAATGTGCGCTAAAAATACTTAACCTAATTTGAGCTTATTTTAAAGGGAATTAATTCCAACAATAAGAATCTTCTTCAAGAAAATGTCCGGTTTGGAAAAAATAAAATATTAGAACTGGAAAATTGGCTAACAATAAGCTATCTAATAAACTCAGCTATTTTATTTTAACATTATAATCTGCGCTTATTAATTTATTCAAACATGACCCCCTGAAAATACGTAATTTTTGTGGAATAAAATGTTGGAAATACAAAAGCTACAAGAAACTGTCTAACGAAATCCAGGTTCTTCAAACTATTTAATTCAAAAGATATATTTGTATGTATACTTCTTAATTAGGCAGATAAAAAATAGTTGTTTTTTTATTCAGTTAACTCTTCACTGTTGTAAACAAGAGGACCGTATTTAATAATAGGAATCCTAAGGACTACACAGCAAAATCAAGACACAAACTTGCAAGTAAATTCGAAAAAATAAAAGATTAGTAAAGCAATCAATTTAATAATAAAATACCCACAAAGTGATTTGTTTTAAATGAAAAAATTAGGTTTCTCGGAGTTTATCTAATTTTTATAACCCATAAATCTTAAAAATAATCTTAATCCTGAAATGCTTCTTTGGGTAAAAAAATATAATATTTGACAACGGAAAAGATAATGGAACCTGTATTATGTAACCTTATATTTATGCTTCCGATTGCAATGACGCAAGACGTGGAAGTTTGCATGCACGGAAGTTGCATCGCAAGAAAACAAAATCGTGTGTTACGTATTTCATAATCTCACGTCTTCCTCGCTCAATATTTCCGGTTATTTAAGTCAATATAATACAAAGAGACAAATATTACAATATTAGGTTAGGTCTACTATTTTTGAAAAGTAGTTTCAAATTTTTGAAGTGCTAATTCAAATTTTCAAAAAAAATATTTTTTTCACAACTCCACGATTCCTAACATTAGGGATTCGTTTTGCCTTTGTAATTTTTTTAAAAATAAAATTGACACTGTCACTGTCCTTATAAAATTTTAAGCACCTGTTAAGGGAATTGATCCTAGTTCTCAGAAATGAATTATCAAAATGTTGTGAATTACCGCAAGGTGAATTCTCAAAAACTTTTGCACACAGCACATCACTACACGTGTAGTCTTACATGCACATTACTGTCATTGTGAGAATTATTTAAAAAACAAACAAACAACCAAAATGAAAAAGTAAATAAATTGTTTGTCAGTAGACTACCGGATGTAAGATGATTATGTAAATTGTGAGCTCATATTGTGATGTGATGTGTGGCCGGTTCAAGAGGAAGAAGGGGTTTGAAACCAACTCTCTCTTTTACCACCAAATAATTGAATGAATGCAACACACAGGGAGTTCCAACACTCACGTCCACCTCTCAATTGGAACCACGTCAAGAACTGTAAAACCACTGTATCCTTCCTCCAATTATTAACCCATTACTTAACCCCCTTACTCACTTTCCATATCAACCTGTTTCAATGCCTCACTGTATTTACATGACCAAATACCACAGAATATGTCTCAGGAAAATAGTTGAGTTCCCGGTGTTTGGAATCATAAAAATTCCAAGTCCCAAGCTCCAAGAACGATTTCGTTGTCTGATTTGGTCGCTTCATGACATTTGGACCACTTTTCTAATCTATTATTTTTTTCTGAAAAAATTCGGTTAGCTTCACTCGAACTAGGATACTAGGAATGTTGGAAACGTTTTTGAAAGATTTTAAAATAAAACGTATTCTACAAATGTCATGAATCGCAAAAATCTATCAAATGTCTTAGCATGGCGAAACAGCAAGGACCAACCTGCTCCTCCTACCAATTATTAATCCAACCATTTTCCCTTTGTTCAGATTCCATACTATTGATTTGTCCCAATTTCTAATTCTATTCTGCAGCGATACATGTGCTACTAAATGTACAACTTTGAATTCTATGTATATAATAGCAAGATAGATGAAGCCATTGTCATTTCGCTATGGTGAGCGTTCGATCACTTATTCAGACATGATGTGGCGGTTGCTTATTACAGTAGGTCACAATAACGTTGCAATATGAACTGTGCAGTAGTATTACTCGTGATATCTTACGACGTTCTTAAATTATCCTTTGCGATCTGGTATGTCTCATCCATGTTTCTATTTATACAAATAATGTCACATTGACCTTAAGTGGTAAAGGTACAACGATGAAATGACAAGTTTCCTATTACACAATGATATACACTCGTGTATCACTTTTCCGTAGTGTACTTTTGTATGAAATCACATCTTTGATGTCCGTATCTCGGGAATTCATACAATTCTTTTTCGATTGTCGTAGTTGGCATCTCTTCAGATGTTCCACTAAAACGCATTTCCGTACCATTATAAGAACCACCAACCTGATTTGGAATGTTAACTGCGACAGAAACTGCCAGATAAGCTTGGCCAAACCGCAAAGGAGTCAGTGCAGTAGAGGTTGGTCAACAAGTGGGAAATCCTAAATCATTACGGCATAGTACTAATGAAAGGAAGTAATGAATGAATAGGAACATTTCGTTTTATGGGATCACCTTGAAATTGAATTGCACTGTGCAGGCAGACCCAATAATTGTTGACAAGTTGTAGTGTAGAGTCTAGCTCAATATCCATGAATCAGGTTTAGATTCAGATTAGATATTCGTGATGATGTAATAATGTGAGAATTGTATGAAACTAGTACGATTCCAAAAATAATTTTTCACTTAATTATGAGAAATATGTGGCATCAGGTCAGGTGCGCAAATAATTGAAGAAAATGGTGATCCGGATGACCCAAACGGCAACCGCTGCTGATTCTATCCATCAGCATTCTCCAACTTATTTCACTCGTATGCGTGTGCCGTCAGATTACAGGCACCAAATCTGACCCCGTATCTCTGGGCACAGCTTTTATGAGCGAAACTTTTATGAGCGAAACTGTTATGGGCGAAAAAATACTGTTATGAGCGAAACGCGGGATAATGAGAGTTGCCGGTTCCCCCAAGTACTGGAAAACACTTAATATTAGTAACTTTAACGATAAGAAAAAGTGACAGGTGAGCTCCAGCTACTCTTTAGTTGTTAAATGTTAATGAACTGCATTTTTAGTGCAGTTCTGTATTGCTAATTCGTTAGCTAGTACCTTCGTACGTACGTCCTATCGATTTTGAGAAAAATGGAAAGAACTTGCTTCGAGTTAATGCTCCGGACAGAACAGTGGATTTGAACGATATCGTTATTTTTGACGACTATCAAATTGTGCTGAATCGTTCCATTCCAAAATTAATCGTTTAGCGGGGAAGCGACACGTAAAAGTTTTTGCGTTGGTTGAAGTAATGCAAACTCTTCAACGTGAATCAGAAATTGAAATCGCAAGACTGAAGTCTGGTAATACCCCAATACCAATTAAACTCAAGTACAGAATTCTAGAGGAAAAAATTGTGCACTTAAAATCCTCACTTTCTGCTGGAAGTATATTACATTGGTGGACTACATAGATGCAATTTCTTTCATTTTTGATCTGGAAAAGTAGGCTTGATTTTTATAATTTGCAAATGTAAGTGATAATTATATGTATAATATAATCTAACCATGACAGGACTTGATTTTAGCATACGCACTTATCGCTTAATTTTACTGTTGAATTCATATTTTAGTAAACTTGTCTCGTCTTGTACAAAAATTTGGTTTGGAGGAACTGGCAACTCTGTAGCCGTCATTTTCCCACGTTTCACTCATAACAGTATTTTTTCGCCCATAACAGTTTCGCGCATAAAAGTTTCGCTCATAAAAGTGGACCCCGTATCTCTGTCCTTAAAGATTTGCTATTTCCAAAGATGCGGGTTTCATGTAATTCTGCTCTGACTGAGTTCCACTATCTACGGACTTGATGTTTTTTGGTCCTCCCAGTGCAATATTAGAAAGATTAATAACCCTGCTTAGTCTAGACAAACGCGTTCATAGAATAAAATTTATTAGAATAACCTCTTTTTATATTCGTGATTCTTCGATCTTTCAAATGCCTGATCGGCGTCTTAAACAGAGAATAATAGTTTATCTTAATTAGGGAAGAAAAAATGATTTACTATTTGTAGTACATACTATATAGTAAATTATTTTCTACAATTATTGTGGAAAATCAAAATATGTATCACATGATTTGCAGGCTTATTTAATCGAGTAGATTTTATTGTACGAGAGATTCAGGATATGCTTCAGAATAACTTATGATTGACGTTTTCGATCTACTCCAGAAGCTTGAATTTAAATGATTATTCACATTTTATAGTATCGGAACCAAAGTAACTAGTACATAATAAGCAGCCTAACATTTGTATGCGGATTTGGTTGAAGTTTTATACGTGAACGTGATACTTATATTGATATTAACCCAAAAATAATAAATTTTGATGATTAATCGGCAATGTTGAAAGACGAACTATAACTAAGGGAACTAAATATGGACATTCGCCAGTCGGTCTGACCTGATTATTTAATTTAACTCTAAAAACTCCAAAAACTCCATATCACAAAATATTTCGATCGATCTTATTAAAATCGTCAGTTGTCATTCGTCAATATTCGTAATTCGGTTCATGCAATGCTCAGTGATGGAATTCCGGAACGAAATTACCGAGAACTCGGCTTCGGTCCGAATATTCGGTCCATTCGTCTATTTTCATTCATAGAATAGAATACAATACCGTACATTCAGCTGGGGCCAAAGACCGAAATGTATCAATATTCAGTATTACATATTCGCTTGACAGAATATTCAGACCACGATCCGATCCTGCAATAAAATTCTAATAAATACCAAAATCGAGAGTACCAAATATTCAACCAAGAACAGAATATATCCAAGTGGATGATTGGTAGGTACTAAACTTTTGGTGGCTTGTGGAGATTATGTTGAAAGTTAAGACACAAACACATTTATTGCGATAGATAATTTGGACGTGACTTTTCACGCACGCGACATATTAT
>JAQGCA010003600.1:0-11525 GCA_034698945.1 Protaphorura quadriocellata
CCAGGATAGTCAAACTGGTCAACCGAGAAAAACACAGGTAAATGGCCATGCTAGTTTGTTGTTTCACCAGTCCTTAACATATAGCAGTGAAAAATTATTTCGTCTTTATGAAGTGTTGGCCGTAGGTTGTCCAGTTTCGTCTTAATTTCAGTTTTTCAAAAATTGGTCAAAAACGACACTGGATTTAGAAAATTAATTTTAGTAAGGCTCCAATCAAGTGAAATCTTGTATTGTGTTATAAGTAATACAATGTACAGATGCCAACAGATCGAGAGGTTTTGACAATTTGTAGAAACACGACAAGTGTGTGGTTTGTCGATTCGGATCTGAGTTTTAAACGTGTGAATCTGTACAACCAAAGAATGAGATATTTGAGAGCCTCGGAGCGTCCAGAATATGTCCGTTGTAAGCAGACGATACGTTATAGCAAAGTTTTACACTGGATGTAAGTGCAATTCCGAACAGACACAATTAAATTAAATACAAACCTCGGTCACTGTCAAAGTTTCTCCGATATAAACGAAGTAATCCTTGTGAGGTCTACCAGTTTTCGTCACGATCATTATGTTGGTCAAATTCAAAGCACCAATAGTTCCGGAGGTCAATAGCGGGATCAGCAAGGTAACACAGTTCGGGCTCAGACGACGAAATCCAAATCTGGATGGGTAAAGGAGATCATGTTGGTTAAATTCCTTGTCGTACGAGAAGTTCGTCTTGGATGCCTCATCTCCGACAATAGAAAGTAATACCGAAGGGCTCAACTGATCTGACGGAACTCGTGAATAAAATTCAGTGAATAAATCTGGTAGAATTTCTCTCGCCTCAGATGTCCATGGAAATACCCATGTTTCACAGACAAGTGTAGTCGGGGATTTCAAACCTTCGGAGTGTAAATTTACGGCGACCTCCAAATCAGAGATCGCCATAAGGGGTGCAGATTTTACCGAAATACGTGTATTTAAGAAAATGCTGAGTGTGGAAAATATACAGAGATTTAGTCTAAACATTTTTTTGGTTTCACATAACTACGAGTGATAAATTTTTGGGTTCAGTTTATCTTCTTTAGCACAATTTCGTAACCAAAATCCAATCCATCAAATATTAGTGACATGGACCTGAAAAACCACTTTTAGACGTCAATGTGTCAGTCATTCATTTCTGGGACTATTTAAATGGGATATGGAGAATTTCGACTACGGATTATAGTGGTCTAGAAATAATACTAACAAATAAGACTTCCAGAAATCAATAAAAATACTCTTTCCGTATTCAACAAACCCTCGACTCAACTAATGAGAACAATTGTTGAGATTACTATCAGATTCACTGACAACGTACACAAATATAGTGATTAATTCGCGCAACTGAAACCTTTGACCCCCATGATTCAGAATGTTGTCAGCAAGGCATCAATAAGTAGACAGTCTTTAAAGTATCCACTTAGTGTACTAAATAATTTACGTGATGACCCAGACGATAGAAAGAAACCCAGGTCAGAAATGAATGACAAATGACAATCAGACAATGATCGAGCGAATAATTGAGAAATTATGATGATACGAATACGATGTGTTTGATTACATTTGACTAAACATCCATGTTATTTTGACAATGATGAATCGGATTCACGTAGAAGGCATCATCAATGTAGCTGGACAACGCTTTAATTCGAGGTAAGAACTCGCTAAGGTAGCACCGATATAACCATTTCAATATTGGCGAAGTTGCTCAGGAATCGCAATAATTTCTGTGGAGCTCAAAAATCCTTTTCACTTGTTTTGTTCGGGCAGTACGAACTTCCGAAAGGTTAAAATTCCCCGAAAAGAGGACTTAATGGCAGATGTTAATTGGACGCAGATTAATCATAATGTGTTCTTCTTGTCCTTCCTGCTAGGAAATGTTTTCACACGTTTTTCAGCTTGCTAGCGAGAAAATAAAACAGACACAACCGAAAGACAACTTAAAGTTCTAACAGTTTTTCTGTTAGAATTGTAGAAATGACGAACGGTTTTGAACTTGATTTGAACGCTCTTGTCCATATCCACGAAACGATCGGAATTGATTCCATGAATAACCCGTCAGGCTTATATTAACTGTAGTCGTCTTGAGAATTTGTAAGTCGGCTACTTTCGTTAGTGAATTACTAATTTGGTCTGGATGAATGCATGGTCTACTTTTTCTTGGAATTTCAAACTCAATCGGAGATTCACAATATAGAAACCTGAACCGCAACAAGACTTTGTTTAATTGGTGAACATTTCTGTCAATATGAAAGCGTCAATATAAAATGTACCTAGTCGAATTTAACTCTTTAATTATCATTATTATATAGTACAGAATAAGAGAACTCTTGCTTGAAAGCTTGTATTTTGTCATAGATTCTTTGGAAACGGCATGTAATATATCGCATTTTCAGAAATTTGGTGCCAAATCTCTAAAATTTAATTTTATAGAGCAATATGACAGTTAGTATTAGATGGGTTGCTTTTACGATTCAACTTTCGTTTCAACCAACCAGCTTACAAAAATGTCCACAAGAAGGATCGAATGATATAACGAAACGGCAACGGCGACATGTACATACCACTATGAATTGTATTACGTCATCAGATATAATTTCTCACGCCAATGCCTAACACTGATCTATGTCCCATTCTTCCTTTGAGTGACACAAAATTGTGGCGATACTCGATACACAGTTTGCACCGTAGACCAAGTTTCTAGCATCTCAATGGCATTTTGAATAATTTTGAATTTATTGTTTGATTCTCGTTTGTAGACGGCGGACCTTATACAAGTTTTTACACAAAAAAATTTAAATTCTAAAATTCAGACTTTTCTAGAATGCTTACTGAGAAGAGGAAACTTAAAAACTTCAATTAATTATAACATTTATTGCCAGGTATGTAAGAATTGTCTAGTGGAGGTCAGATTACATTATTTACCAAATGACCTAAATATAAATCCCATGCTGATTCATGGTGAAGATCACAGAACCATGTCAGGAGTGCAATTCGACAAAAATATGTTTTTTGTATTTGGCTGCATTTTTATTAGGTTGTAGCCGTCGACCTCCTGGACCACTTTGTAAGACCCCAAAATGTTTAACCGGTTGACCTCTACGGATGTGTGTTAAATTATATAATATGAGTTCTCTGAATTGCATACTATGTGAGAATAAGATTACATTCCTTCAAAATATGAAATAAATTAATTTTATTAAGTACTTCCAAATTTTTGGTTTCCTTGAACTTTATTCAGCTGTTGAAGTTTCATCATTGGTAAATATTTCCAACAATTTTAAAATTGCATATTTGCGGTCAAAATTGAAAATGCATCGATGAACGATTTGATTTGAATTAATCAAAATGGCCTAACCAAACAGATTAGAATACAGTCAATCGTAAAAAAGGTCAAAATAATGACCTTTTTCCTTTTAACCTTACTAGAAAAAGCGAATGGTAAATAATTATTGTACAATTTAGCCACATTAACTGTATAGTAAACGCATGAAATATTATTTGATTGTCATTTTGTACAGAAAATTGATATTCGAAAGAAGAACACCTAAAGTAAAAGTTCAAACTTATTCAACTGAAATATACAATAAACAATGCAGGATTTATGACTTAAAATTCTGCAGTTTGAAAATAACCTCTTATTTGTTTTTGTAAGCTGTTTGAGACAGATTATTTTAGAGAAAAAATAATTTACAAACATAATATAGCGATATTCATATTGCCTCCTCGTATGTTCGAAAAGAGCAAAGTGAAATTGAACCTTTTGAATTGGTTGTCATTATCTGTTTGAGAATTTCAATTTAAATAGCAAATCTCAAGGTTGTCAAAATATTTGGAGAACTCCGATATGGGGAACCAAAATTCGCCGTCCTTCTTAAAAATTAGTTGAAGTTCACGTCTGGTCTTCTTTTGGACTTGATTCCACAATACATGCCTGTCCACGGACAAAAATTTTAATTTTTAATTAATTAATTTAGACTTTTAATCCAATCTATTGTTGATCCATATTTTAAAGTACCCGTCTGCCCAATCCCCAGACCATTCCTTGTAATTACCCCATGGATTTCTAATCCGAATTAATCCAATTTGACCCTTTGATTTCATTTGGACAATCTTGACCCCAGTCACTGAATAGGCGTGACCTGTAACCAGTCCTTTGTCAGCAATGTGAAGTCTCTCCGTCTAGTATTTAAATGCACAATTAAATAATATGTATAATACATATGATAAAAGGTAAGAAACTAGACAATCAATTCACTTTGTAAATTGAGCATCCAAGGAGGCATCCTTTATCCAGAGCACTCTTCATTTGTCCAAATAGAGCAATGCAATTAAGTCCCTTCGGATGGATGGATTCCACTTGGCCACTAGTCAAGTGACTCATAGCTATCCCGATCCTTCCGCCGACTAATTTTTGGTAGTTACCGTGCAATCTAAAATTTAGAAAATAAAAAATCCTAGGAATTTCTACATATTTTAAAGAATACTTAGTTGTAATTACTTTGCGTAAGCTTTCTCCAGCAAACAGCTCCAGAATTCATTGGCATCCTTGGATTGCATGAATACGAGTCGACCGTTTTGAGTTGGTAAGCGATCGTCGACAATAACATCTTTCCAGGTCCCGTTACACCAGAATCTGTTAAATTCAAACAATTCTAAAATTTAGAATGCTTTCAATGAAACTATGAAATTCAACTAAATGAAATTCGCCGGGAATTATGTTTCCGATATTTTTTGTACAAGACTTTTTCTTGAAAGCCACTTATAGGTAATCCAAACCATGTAAGCTATGACATTAAATACGATTATTATTTCAGAAAGATTGTCTTGAAAACAGAACCGGAAATGAAAAATTCCAGCATAGTTTGAGCGATTGGTCCAAATGTTGTCCCTTGGAACAACTTGAGCGAACAGTCCGTCGTGGAGGGTCAAATTAGCAACGGCTGCCAAAAACCAGCAATTTCCTGTTCAAAAATTCCAAAAAAATACCAATTTTATTTCATTGTTCAATTTGTGCTCTTCGCAATATTTATGAAATTACTTACCAAGTTTGCCTTGGTTTACATCAAAACGAGTAGCGCCGTCCGTTATGAATTGAGGATTCTCCGCGATTTCCTATAGTGTATTTTGTCAATAATTAATTGCAGTAAGTTATTAATGCATTTTTTACCATGCTCGGAACATAAAAACAAATATTACACAACTTACGTAAGGCCTTTTCCATTGAAAGGAATTGTTCGGTATTTGAAGAGAAATTTCATTTGCTGGAAAATTTGGATCTTCAAATAGGATTCCACTTTTCAAACAATTTGCCTTTAACTGTTGAAATGCAGACTTTGGATTATAGCACGGACCCTAAAAGGATGATTCCAATAATTAAGATTAGTTTACGATTTTTGGATATGGGTCATTAAAAAATTTAAATTGATGTGCAGGTTTTCAATTTTCACCCATTATTACATTATGGTGGTAAATATTGAAAAATCCGCCCTTTTGACGATATCGTTGAAAGAGAAATAATTTCACTACAATGCCAATATTTCCACTTGGGTAGAATTTGCTCGGAAATTAAATACGAAAAAATTAAATTGCATATCTTTCAAAGACCAGGAAAAGAAGAGTTGAAAAAGCTGTACCTAGAGATTTGATTTGTATTTATGTTTAAAAATGAAATTGTACAGATAGCTTGGAACTTTGATAATGTCAAAATTATCAATACCATGTGCTAAATACTCCCGCAATCCCTGTTCTTAACTAGAATGGTAATATTGGCCATAATTCGAATTACCGATGCCAATGTTAAACTGGTAACTGCGGACAAAACTGTCCCTGGTGGTAAATCTAGATCTTGTCTCAAATTTTCCACATTCGGATACACGGTTCCACCACTTGAGCTGCAATTCGGTGCCCGGGGATTTCCCGTATTGGCTGATGAATTGTGATTTGTCCGATTTTCGGTTTCACTTTTTGGTTGAGGACGAGCGGTTTCGACTTCCACCCAGGATGTTGCGGAAATGCCGTGGCTGCCTGATGTAGGTGGACGCCGACTTCGAGGAAGACGCTTCTGCCTTTGTGCTTTTTCTTTCACTGATTTTATGAATTTGTAGGCAACCAGCATAGACAAGATTTGATAAATAAAAATTCCAATCGTGACAGGATTTATGAGCAGCAAGTGGAAGAATTTTGTGTAATTCACATCTGGTGTACAGGTGAGAATGAAATTGATTTTGGTCATGTACTCTTTAAATATGTAAAATGGAGCTCCAAAACCGACCAATTCCACAATGAAGTAAATGAAGAACTTCACAAGATATGACCGAAAATCTTCTGGTTTGGCCTGTGCGGAGAAAATAAATAATTTGTTAGGGATGAGAAAATCCCAACAATCCACAAATTTTATATTCTACTTTTTAAATTCCAAGATTCGCATAATTAATTAAAGTTAATAGAATTTACCTTGTGCAATTTACACAATAGCTTGAGTCCACTACATACACAAACGATAGCGACAAGTAGTACCGAGATGAACCCATAGTATGCGACATCATGGGAGTAATTCTGTTGATCTGTCAATAAAAAATGCCAAACTTAACATTTCATACCAACAAAATTAGTGCAGTTTTTCTAAGAACCCTTACCCAACCGCCGTAATATATATGGAAAGTGTGAAAATGCCAGGAACCAGTAGTACAGGGTAGCACCCCCCATTGCCTGTAATTTTAATTACATTCAAATTATCAGTGATTAAGAGTCAAGAGTGCGGTTCCGAATCAGAACTTCTCGTCTGATTTCATTTATCAAGTAGATGTCAGATAGAATATATCAGATTGTCTGATCTCATCTATTCAGATTGTAATTTTACAATCTGATATATCAGTCATATCAGTTAGTTACATAAGGGACTAATATCAGATAGCTGGGAGATCGGGTTGTTCGGTTCTAGTTGGACCAGTTTACGATAGTTTTGTTCAGATAATCCGACTGAATTTCGAATGAGAAATTTGGCATCTTGTAAGCAAATATCGCTAGATATCAGGTCACACTTCTAGTTATCGTTGGAGAAGATTTACAACAGCAAGGTCATATTATTTGGTTATTCGTACAGTAGATCAGATATACATATTTTCAAATTGAAACATAATATATTATTCAAGAGAAATAAAAATTTTGAAACAAAACATAAAATTAACTAGGGAATTCCTCGTATTATCGGAAAATACGAAAAACTGTGATTTCATATTCCTTAGTATGACCAGTATGACGGGCATGATTTAAACAGGGCGACTTCGACTCTTCTTTTAATTCATCATGTGTCTGGTCTGGTCAACAAAATTATTTCAGTAATTACTAAATCAGATCACGATTACCAAATTATTTCAGTAATTACAAAATCAGATCACAATTACCAAATTATTTCAGTAATTACTAAATCAGATCACAATTACCAAATTATTTATCACAATTACCAAATTATTCCAGCAATTACTAAATCAGGCCATAATTACCAAATTATTTACTGAATCAGGTCAAAATTAACGAATTATCTCAAATTCTCAATTAAAATCACTTTAACTACAAAATCATTTCAATTAATCGACTCAATTACAAAAGCAGCTCAATTAATCTCTGCAATTTTATATTCACGCAACTAAATATTCATTAATTTTATTATATAATCTCACATTGGACAATTCTCTGAAATTCTGAATTCGAAAACATAATACATAACAGTTTCAAAATGACATAGACTAGAACTCGCAAAATTGCATGAGATTTCAGGATTTAATCTGTATATACAAAAATCTAGAATTTCTTATGTATTCATGATGATGACTTTTCATAAAAATTGGAGAAATAGCCAAGGATTCGACCCAATTCCATATTATGTACATATATTACCAATGACTAACTCAGAATGGACATTCAAATCATTTTTAGCGTAACCTTTTTAGGGAAAATGTGTCTTATATTGCATTCCAAATTCCAAGGTTCGTTTCTCCCGAAGAATCTAATGTCGATAATGTCAGAAAAAAATTACTCACAATATCGCCAATGGTGAAGGCGAACATTATGGCTGTCCATATCCAACTGGAACTACAGCACATTTTTGAAACAAAAATGTTTCCGGTAAAATGATTATGGCTTTAAATTTTTAGAAATTATTGTCACAGTGTGTATAACCAAATAAATATTTTTGAATAAGGAACGACTTCTTTACAATTACAAGTGTCCGGAGTGACTAGACATTAAAAGCTCAAACAGCAAACCTAAGAATAAGAATATGAAATCTGTGGCAAAATATTTCGGTTCATCCAGATAGTCAACCCTCAAGAAAGTTAATCTCTCATCTTAACCCTTAACCCTTATTTCTTACCCTCTCATTGTTTATGTTCAGAGAAAAGTGTCAAGTTACACTATTTCTTAGATTTTGTATTGTAAGCAGTACGGGTGTCTTGTGAGTGTTAAATCGTGAGTCATCCTTTGGTGACGCCGGGTGGATTACGTTTAGGATACCCCTATGGTTACTGTACTAATTGGTTTTGTCGTAAAATGTATTTTTATGTTTTGTGAAAAATCATCAAAACTAGGAAATTAAATTATCCGTTATAATTACTCTGATTTAAGTCATGCGGTTAAAATTAAATTCAGAGAACAACTGTTGCTGTTAACGAGCGTACAGGGACGTCCTGAACATGGCAGGTCTGACTGTTGACAACAACGAAAGCTGAAATTCCTGACAGTAATAAATGTAACTAACTAACTAGCCCGGCCTTAAGCTCACGGCAGATAGAGTGATCGAAAAAAAGCGAGATATACATAAGTCTAAATTTAAATGAGACTATTTGAAATCACTCCTTTATACCAATTATACATGTAGTTCAACTTTGATCAGTCCTTTCTCAGTATTCTTGCGCATAATTACCTATGAGCCAGCTGAATCGAAATATCGTGGGCGCACGAGATTTTATTGCTTAATAACTCCTCGGAGGCATTTTATCCTATTAGTGATATTAAAAATTTTGTAACACCCTGTAAAAAATTTCCTGATTACGTGAAAATTTTCTAGGATTGTTTGAGCTTTCTAGGATTGTTTGAGCTTAATTTTATGAAGTGTCGGAGTTACAGTTACAAGTAACAGAGTTTTTGCATTACGAAATTTTTCAAGTCAACCCCATAATAATACCTCCAGTGTGCCGGGTGACATTATTGTCATTATTACAACACGGACAGTACAAGTGGACATATCTGAGTCTGAGTGAGTCATTAAAATTCTTAAATCGAGGGCATTTGTCTCTCAAGTTGTATTGATTGTTTTATTGAACTGATTACGTTATACATACGAGAACGTTTTATTCTGCTGAACTGTTTCTTACATCGCATACGAGAACGTTTTTCGTTGAGGTTTTGTCTCTAAAGCTTGCAAACTTTAATTATGACCACACAGACAGGACACAACTAGCCTGAAAATTAACTCGTCTAGATTTTACTACTCAAGTTATATGTAAACAACTTGAAAATTATCTTAAGAAGTGGCGACAGTTAAAATGAAAACAAAAGTTGCTTGAGTAAGCTGGATCGGGTACACACAAATGTCATTATAAATAAAAAATACTCTGAGTTGGATGACTTCATATGAAATTAGAAATGAAATGGATTTGGAATTGACAAAGAGAAATTAAACAGTTGTATTTGCTATACCGCTTTGAGTATGACGTCATTCCTCCATTTAATCAATCAAATGCTTTGTAATGTTTACTTAATTTAATTTTATCCGATTTCTTTATCAATTTTTCTGCCTAATTAAATATACTCTTTGAAGATTTTCAACGTGGACTACTTCTAGAGCGAAATAAAATAACACAGCACGCTGAATCCATTACTCCATGAAATAATCGATAGTTCAAGACAAAATTTTCCCAAGATGTGCACTCGAGTGCAAGCAGCATTTATTGAAGATTAACGCATACTTTTTGTTATATATAATTATCGCTTATCACATCAAGTTTATTTTAAACATTTTTAATATTTACATCTTTTTGGAAGAATGTTAATAATCGCCTGCAGTTTGTCGGATGATGTAAGCCAAGATCATAAATATCGTCAACCATGAAATCAGGACCCAGAAGAAGTGTTTAATGACCAGAGTAATGTAGCTTACAAGCAATGTGAATAGAAACACCACCAAGAACGGGGACAAGAAAACCTTCATCCAGTACTTAAGCGCTGATTCTCCCTGAAGTCAAACAGAAAGAAATATTTACATAATTTCTATCAGGAATACTCAGACCGAACTAATACTTCTCACTTCAAATCTAAATCGTCATTTCAGGAAGATTTTCAGGGGTCAAAAATGACTTCCAGTGACCTTTGGTCACCGGGTCAAGTCAGGTCATGTTACATTACGTTACGTTAGAGGTCAATTTTAACCTAGCCAAGATTAGTTTCAAGTGGTCTTAAAGTTTTGAATTTTCGGTCAAAGTACTGCTGTTCTAATTAGTATAATTAGACCAATGTAAATCTTCTGAAGTATTTTTAAAAAATAAATCGGAAACTTCAATACGACTTACGGGGACGCTTCGCAGAATTGCTACTGCCGCCAGCACTAGTTCCATATAAAGTAATATGAAAACCGGATAACTTTCCCATTTGGCAAGCCGTTCAGGAATAGTGTTATAACAGATGTCTGCCACAGCCAAAAGAGTGATCGGAACACTGATTACAATTGTAGAGATCTTTACACTCTTAACTACCCAAGACGTCGGTGTAACGAAATTGGCCATATTTTTATTTTTTTGACCACTCAAATACAATTCTCTAAAAGTTGTTCGAGTCACGGTCACTTTAAAAACGGCAATGGTGATCTTAGCATGTGTGGATTTATTAGCCTCGACTATTAATAAAATCGTCTCTAAGGGAATTCTCTGTGACAGTGACAATTGTATTTAAGTAAGATATGAAATTCCACATGAAGTTGCTTAATTCCCATACGGCAGATTTTTTTTTAGCATTTCGCGGAAAAGTAAATATAGTGGATGAACTGGACCGGGACTTCAATTTTGACCATTTCGCATAGCTAAAAAATCTAAACTTAGAGGAGCTGGTTCCGATTTCCGAATACCAATTTCTAAAATTCTTGACCAGAATTAAATAATTTAATTAACTACATAATTCATAATGGTTAAAATACTTAAGCACAGTAGAATAATTTTGGTATAAAATATACAAATAAACATTGAATATTTTTGATTGATTTGGACTCGATTTTACGGATGATGTTTTTATTTAGGAATGGTATATCTCCTAAATTGCCGTTTGTTGGGCGAAGAAGGATATGAGTATGAGTACGTCTACAAATCTAGTGTAGAAAATTTTTTCCAAGCCATCAGTCCCATGTTAAAAATATTTTTGAAAGAATTGTCCCGTTATAAATAAACTGCGAGCAGTAGAGATGCGAAAGGCTTGCATGGAATGAACTGAGAAGAAATTCAAATTATATTATTGGCC
>JAQGCA010003601.1:0-11523 GCA_034698945.1 Protaphorura quadriocellata
TTAACTGATTTTTTCAGTAAAATTTCAATTGATTATGTTTCGCACTATTTATGACTACATCTGGAACACTCTATCCAGTTGGAAATATGACTTTCAGAAATATGTACAATCCATATGGAATCCACCATTTGATGAAAAAAAGGCTTTTCGATTTGGTCAACCTTTCCAGAACGAACTGCTGTAAATGAAAGAACCATAAATGTTTACGGTAACCCCCCTTCCTCCGCGATCAGGGGATGTTATTAATTTTTATAACATCCTCCCAATCCCAACTTCGTTTGTCAGTGACGAAATGGTTTAAAAAAAAAGTTCCCAATATCAATTTATAAAAATAATTACATTTAAGATGGAATCTCTGTGCATGCATTTTTCACTCATTAATTAATACGGGCCTGTTCCACACTGTCATTAAAAGGTGTATACATTATAACCATAAATAAGATGATTGCATTCATTATAATAATTGCTCTTAAAAAGAATCTACAATAAACAGAAACAGAGATCACGCAAGGATTGACCTTGGACCAAACTAAACAATTAATCCGGAACCACTTGCACTATTTTAAGTTCTTCGTTCCGGGCTACGGGCTCTTCATTAATTATAATTTGGCAAGTGGCAAACTCTATTTCTTTGTTATGCATAGCTTTGTGTATCCAATTAAACCGACAAGGTAACTTTCCGACGTGATTATTTTATTGACAGCAGGGTACAGTCCACGGCGATCTAACAAATTATTTTTTTTATCCGCGGATTCTGCTAATTGTGATTCAACAATGAATTAATTAGTGCTACGATAATGAGTAGTAATAGTTTCCACCAATTAGAGGCACTCCGCGGCGTTTCAAAATAGTAGTGTAGATCACCCCGTAGCCGGAATACTAATGTTATTTCAAATACTCTTTATCAACGGCAGTGTTTAAAATTAAAGTCACACACACATTGCATTTGGACAAAAACATTTGAATGTGTGGTTATAATTGAGTCCTACCCCCATTTACATACAAACTCATTAATTATTCACAATCTACGTATCTGGCTACACCGGATGATAAAAACATATCCTCACTACTTCTTAACCAGTTCTGTTTGAATTGTCGAGGAATCTGTGGATTTATTTCAGTAAATCAATAGCGATAAAATTTCGGAACGATCGCAGAAAAATCCAAAGTGGAGTACGTCTACGTAACAATGAAGCGGACTTCAGCACTACTTTTGTCCACGCTGACATTTGTTCTCTTGACGTCTCAAATAATGGAGGTTTACACTTATCCTGGTAAGTTTACGTCGTCCAAATAATAATATTTAGGGAATGGAACTGGGGGCTTTTAATGTGCCAGATCACATCGGACTTAGCACACTTCAGACTCATGCAGGAAAGGAGAAAGAATTTCTGAAAGACATGACTCTATTTCGACGTTTTGAGCTGAAATATGAAGAGACTTTATGAAAACATTAAGGACGGGTGAAATTGTTTTGGGTTTGAAAGGATATATTTACAAGTTAAGGTCCGTGGTGAAAGTCGAAATTTGGCACGACCGAGTGTGGAGCACCGATTACCGATTCCACCCCGGCGTGCTTCGTAAATACTCCAATGAGACCACGGTTTAATTATCTGGTACGATGTGGCCCTTAGAGTGATTTCTGTAGCGAATGAGTCATCTCGTTAATGTCAATTCGGGAGTTGACATATAAGCCAGTTCGTTCTAACATCTACAAATTGTGTAGACTCAGATAAATAAAACCTTAAATAATAATATTTTACTCTGGAATGATCAGCAGGAGATGCGTGCGAGATTGGAGAAACAAAAATGGAAGCTTGTAATTCATGTTCCTGTTACGGTGGACAGTGGGGGTGTACTCTCAAGGCTTGCTCTTTGGTAAAGGTAAGGGTACCATAATTTCTGAAGTCCAAGGAGAGGGCCTGTCACAAAAATCAAAGTTTTGAGAAAATGTCTTCATTATAAAAGATACAATGCACTCGTAGTCGCCTTACTTACAGGTTTCACGATAATATTGGTAATCATTTCAACATTCGCAACTTTGTACAGCGCGCAGCCGACGATGTTCCGGAGTGTCAACATGGAGAGATGAAAAAAGCACCAGATGGATGCAATAATTGCCACTGCACCAGATATGGAAATTGGGCTTGTACATTGACGCGTTGTCCAAAGTAGTAATTATATTTATATCTGAAGCAAAGGCGAATAAAAATAATCTTTGTAGTTGATTCTTCTTCTATACGGGATGGGACTCTTAAAACGTTTTACTTGATGATAATAGAAACATGAAGTGAAGATATTGAATTCAGATTCAAATAAATTCACATTTTGAATTTTTCAAAAGTTGTCATACACATAAGAACTGCACCACAAACTCATTAGCGTAGTTAAATGGATATTTCATATTAGCCCTTGACCTGCTGAACAATTTTTATTAAGGTTGTACCACCAAAGGGCGCAATTATATAGGGGGCATGTGCTACGACCCGTGTGTAGCATATGCACCCTGTGTATTTCTAGTGGTTGGATTTCTTGATGAATGAATGTTGCTATTTCTGACGCACCAATAATTTAAATACGTAATGGTACCTCGAGAATGAACCGTAATAATTCTCATCAATTTTGGTCACTCCGTCGAAAAATAGTGACGTATGTACTCCTCTGAATATGTTCAATACTAAATTGGGAGTGTCTACACTAATCTATAAAAAGCAACCCGATCCAACCGAAGAGTACACAATGGCGATTGAACATGGTACTGCGAATGTTGCTTTTTTAATACCATATTTGTTGAACTGAAAGGGTTGTAGTCTCTATTTCGAAAGAAATATTCCATTTTTGATAGCGTTGGTTGATTGATTGATTGATTTGAGTTTATTTCTGTGTTTGTTGTATACTTTTTACAATTTTTTCATACAAGCACACACTAAATCTACTATAAGGAAAAAAAATTAATTCTAAAGCGTAGATTAAGGTAAATCTGGACGTCAAAATTATTAAGACATGACACATCGGAATTATATGTTTGTTGGTAAGACTCTCCGATAGATTGTCCGATTTAAAATACGTTTGGGCTATATTCTCGAAAACGGTGCCGATTGTAAACTATGGTAAGATTTTTTAACTTCGCTTGTCTGCTTTATCTGCTCCTTACTAATTTTGAAAAATGTGTTCGCTTCCTCGTTCTATAACACGGTCAACGGTTCAATTCAAATTCCACGAAAAGCGCAATTTCCTCTCTCTCTGGACATTTGTAATTTGCAAATTAGCTCAAAAAATTTGACCATGTTTTATTTTTATTATATTAATTCGAATGTTTTAACACAAATAAAACTATTTTTACGAGTTTCGGAAGAAAGAAATTTCTATTTTGAGAATGCATATTTTCGAAATAATATATCAATTTTTATTTGTCCTTTATATAAACAAACTGACGGAAACTCAAGATTCGTTGTAATGTGCCGTAGTTCTGTACTTCTAAGTCCTCCCCTGCAAATAATGCTAGCATTTTTTGTTAGGATGCGGGTGACTTGGGTGCCCGCATTCTGTACGAAGTACGCACAGGCCTGACGACGTATTAAAGGGAAACTGAACTTGTGAGAGTTCTTTTTGTATAAATACGCAATAATAAGAATCACTATATTAAATATTTGAGCAGGGCAATTAATTCTCAATTTTATTTGGTCAATTAATGCACGCAGGGTCATGGAATCTCATGTGGAATTTGTGATAATACACGTATTAATACTGATCTACAAATGTATTTTAGTATTTTAATCAGTTGTACAATTAAATGATTTAGCCACAGCAAGGTAATGACACAAATCCAAGACGATTCTTTGAAGGCCAGGATTTCCGCAAGACAACAGTGGTAGAGAGCGGGGATGAAACAATGGGCAGTCCTGACAAAAGAAATTTTCAAAAACTTCAGATAGTCAAGTTCGATTTAAACACATTTACTTAATGTTTTAGTTTTTTTTTACCTGAAATGCCCGATGAAGTTTTAACACGGTGGAGCAAAACATGTATCTCAATATTAGAAGGCGAAGAAAGTCATCCCCAAAAAATTCCACGTACACATCATCTAGAATATTTAGATTATCTCATTCTAAAGCAATTAAAACTTGGTAATTTTGGGATTAGGATCTTATCCCAACTGTAAAGGCCAAAGGTGAGTGTTTTAATGTAGAAACGGTATATATATTTTGGAGATAATGCAGTTCGGAATCAGACGAAATCTATTGAGCTTGCCAATTGATTTAACTTGATTTCGGTTTATCTATGAGTTTGTTGCATACAAATATACAATTGGTTCCTCGTACAAATTAACAAAAAATATCCATTTTTATAGAAATTTGCAACTCGATGGACTAGCAGGAAGAAAATTAATATTTTGGTCAAAAAGATAATTCCGTTGGAAGCCGCCACTATTTTAGTAATGTAGTTATGAAATAGTGAAATCTTTTCAGTTCCAGAAATCTATAACTTGGAATGCAAGAATAGTCTATGGTAAAAGTAAAAAAATAAACAACAATTCCTGCAGAAATCAATGTTTCAGTTACAGTCAATAATATTTACGGCTAATTGGTACAAAATTGTAAATATTATATTCGGAAATACCTGCAATGCATTTAATTTTATTTGCTACTCACTGATTCCTTGTGAATTATGTACGACACGGGCCTAACAGGAGATAAATATTCTGTCCGTGTGTACAAGTAAAGTCCACCGTACACACGTAATTTGAAATGATAGGATTGTTTACGGCGGAAAGTCAACTTGAACATGGCAGACTGTAAGGGGATAAATATTATGAACCACCCTGCAGTTACCTCTTCCAATCTCAGTGAATGAATTGTTAGCTTCGATCATGAATTTGTCTACCAAAGATTGTGCCATATCCCAGGTTGACATCGGGAGAGCATTTATTCCGGCCACAGAACAGAAAGCGGACAAAGGCGAGTGGAGGAACAGTGTGAATAAGGATCCACTTGTTTGACGTTCTAAAACAGCCAAAAAAATTAAACGAATAGATTCCTTATTAAATGAATTATTATACTATTTAAAGGTAAATATCGGGCCGAGTAATTTATCAAAATCAATAAGACAATATTAGAAATAACCTTGTAGAAATGTTGGTAAATCTTCAGGGCTCATTAGAACAGCAATTGGAGCTCCAAACGGTGTAGACAATTCTTCAAATACCTGACTATTCTCCGAATCAATAATCAAAAAGAGAGGTTTCCGAGTGAATGGGACCAAGTCACCAGAGTAGAGACTAAATAATTAATTCAAATTCAATACAATATTTTGAATCATCGAATGTCAAAGTAATTTCTATTCTGATTATTCTAAATTGCGGTGCAATTTTATTAGGGTAATTTTCAAGGGAAAGTGAAAGTATTTATTTGGAAGAACAATTTCTTTAATCCAAGATTAGCCTTCGATTAGAGCAAATAATTTAACTACATATCTGGTCTGACTCTAACTGGATCAGATAATCTGACATTCGGCAGCGCCGGATCTGATCTTAAATCAATTATAATTATGTATATTTAGTCGCTGGATTAGATAACCATAAAATTTCCTGGCTCGTCCGATCTATTGGATGCCGGATCGATTAAAACTTGGACTCTCGTTATCAGATCAGGTAAACTGACAAATCATATGTTATGATCGGAGATAAAATTCGGAGATAAAAATGTTCTGCACTGTTTTGACTTTCAGTCTTTAATTCTTATAAGTTAAGACACAACTGAAAGTTGAAAAATCTCTGGAGATAAGTTTCTGCTTACCACTGAGGTTCGTGATGAAAAGGAACTCGACTACTTCTCATTCCATCTTCTTTCTTCAGGGTAGAAATTCCACCGGATTGGTACCCCTGGCAAGCTAAAATATTAGATGGAAATATTTTAGAAATATTAGAATCGTTTCGAGCACTGTACCATTGTTGTAAGTTATTTAAAAAAATTCATGCCTTCAAATGTATTCTTCTAAGTTAGTTGGAATACTCGTACACTTATGTACACATCTAACTATAGACACGGACACTCTTGATATTATATTCCCGAGTGATGATACGTGGAATTGAGTGATAACTTCTCAGAAAACGTATATCGCATTACATACATTGGTACTGTACAGCATTGCCGATACAATGGTTTACAAATGTCAATAACTAATTTTTCCCTTTTGTTAAAGAGCAGATTTGAAGATCAAATCGAGCAGAGCTTACATACTATCGAATCTTCTACTTCAGACGTGCTTGCATGGATAAATAAAATTAGTCCAAACACTACTTTGACAAAATAGACATAGCCGCACTTCTGGCAGAGCAGTTTTGTAATGAACTAAAACAGTTATTGAAATAATTTCTGAGCTGATAATTATGCATACCTTTGCCCTCATTCTCATTTCGTCCGGCCACGACGTCCCCACTGATGTAAAGCAAAAGAACTCCTCCATGTTCTAAATCTTTCCAACTAGAGCTCAGGTAAACAATCAAATGTTCCAAACTCGGTTTATAAAGCAAGGATTTCCTTGGATTTTCTCTTTTAAGACAGTTCATGTTGTTTCCACTAGCACTCGTGGCGAGTTCATCCTGTGGCTGTGCCTGCACGTTTATTAATAAAAATTCACGTTAGTTGACATTCGACGATAAGAATATTGAAACAGAGTATTCTTCGAGGAGAACTATCGATCTCCAAGCATAGTGAAATGGTAATGGCGCTATCCCTATAAAAGTAATGACAGCCACCACCAGGCGACTCCTTCCGGTTGTCTAGTACTAATGTACAGGTAAACATACTTGTGGTTCTCTCTCCAATGTTTGAAGCATTCGAAACATGTCCATTGTCAGCTCAGAAAATTTGACTTGATCCGACTTTGTTCCAATGATTAGGATTTCTTGGAGAGTCAAGTTCATTTGAGAGGTCTTCTCCGTCAGTGTTGGAATAGTTGATGGCGTAATCCTAACAATCAAGGAAAATTGAATAGAATACCACAATACTATATGGAAAGGATTGTATCTAATTATTACAATTCTACAAAACTATCGGTGAGTACCTTATTAATATATTCTTGATATGGCTAAATTACTTATCTTTGTTCCGCCAGAGATTCTCAATCTGTCGAGTTAATTCAACAGATATTACAAACAGGTCTCTCAAAAATTTTGACATTCTTTATGTACACGGTTTATTCACAAATTGGGGTACGACCCACGCAAGACTGAACCGATATATTGCACTTGACTGCGGATTGTAAAATTTTGGAACGATAGATATTTTTGATTTGGTTTAACATTAACAAAATTAATTTGTACTGATAATAGTTTTGTTTGGATTGGATTGGATTTTATATTTACCAGGGCAACTCCACGTTGTTTGTTGTTTGGCCTCTCGGCCCAAATGGGCCGAGAGGCCAAACAACAAACAACGTGGAGTTGCCCTGATATTTACTTTACTTCATTGTTGAGAATTACTTTTATTACATTATTTTGCGACAAACAAATGTCAAACGGCAGCAACATATCTTTGGTTGAAAAATTTGTTGTGAGTATTGCATTTTGCATTGTAGACATATAGACCAGCTCAGATTCCACTCTTTGAAGGTTTACGTGTAACAGAACTGATAAAACGGGTATCTTGGATCATCGTGTGGAATGCGGGTGGTCGACGGTTTCTTGATTAGGATAGAGTTCACGAATTCAATTCGGCCTCGTACAAATTGAATAAAATGTCCAGTTATGGAACAGCCGGGAACGATTAATTTTGTACTACAGAAATAGATGAGTAAAAGCCTCTATTATTTCAGAAATATAATCATGAAAAATCAAGCTCAGTCTGAACAGTTATTGTATTTGAGATGGTCTGGTGGTAATTGAAGGTTGAAATAGAACAAAACAGAAATATAATTCTGTTTCCTAAGAGTTACTTATCTGCGTTAATGCGGGGATATTTAGGTACAAACTTGGCACATGCCAACCTTTAGTTGATTTGACATTTTCGACATTCGTTTGCATCTATTGTAGCTACGTTTATAGTAGAGATTAATTTATTATTTGTCTTTCTGCGCGTTTTGCGCCTGAAACGTTTGAAGCATATTCTTCCGGGTTGAAGAATTCGTTGTGCCTATTGCAGGCATTTACATACTCTCTAGTAAACTTTGATAATTTACGTCTAATTATACTGACACAAAAATAATATCTTGGATTTTTCGTGTGGAAACGTTCTTAATTGGAATTGAGTTCTCGTAGTATATAAATTTGGTACCATGCACAAATTGAAAAAAGAATATCCGGTTCTGAAAATCTTGATTGTAATAAGATGGACAATAGTTGAAACCAGAAATAAATTAATATTTTGACACATGTGTTGGAAGCCGCTACCATTTTAGAAATCTAGTAATGAAATTTTCTTATATAAACAGGTTCCTCTCTCTGATCCGCTCTGAGAACGGAGTGTAGTTCGCTTCCTTGCATAATTTTCATTTGTTGCACAATCATTGTATAGAATTCTTAAAACTGACTATAGATTGGGAAAGAGATTCGCCCGGAATTAAAAATCCTTATTTACGGATTGGTAAAGTGTGGGAAACTCATTCAGCAGTATATACCAAAATTCCAGTGATTTGCAATTTTTCCGGTAATGGCTAACTCATACATAATTAAATGTTCTATACCTTAAATTAAGAACTAGTTCCGAGCCATCGGAGTCTACAACCGAGACAGGTGAATCCGCTTCAATGAATGATCTAATTTCACTCAAAACCAGACTCCATTCTAATTGGTCCTCGGGTTCATAAGTTGATGTGTAACAATCGATATGCTGAGAAAGTTCCTGTCAATCCAAGTCGCTCCAGTTAAAACTTTCCTCATAAAAAGATTGATGTATTACTATAAAATCGTATGTCACCTGAACAAGTTCTCGAACATTTTTCATTTTCTTGAGAAGTAAACAGACGACTATGAACCGAGCAAAATATCTTAATTTCTTGACAATCAATTCTGTTCTTTCCTCCTTGCGTGAATAATACCCACGAGCCCTGACGGCTCCATAAAACTGGAATGCTTCGTGTAAATAATTCGTCTCACTCGTCCTCAAATAATAATGATAATACAATTGACCAATTTTGGATGCAATTTCTCCAATTTGCCATCTTTTGAGCGTGTAGCGCTTGTCCAAGACAAGTCGATGTTGCTGCTGGAATTTCCAAAGTTTCGTGTACACGTCAAATGCACGCCCGAAATATGTTTGCCATTGTTTGTGTCCATAAGGGGGCAGGTCCCTGAAATTTTAATTAAGTATTTAATTATTTCTTTTAGGTTAATTTTTTTTCGTTTGATTACGTTACAAGTATGCACATTGATTTACACTCGCTATAGGCATAAGGCATGAACACACATCGCTACCTAATTTCTTTCTGAAATTAGTTCTCCATTTGTCTCAAGTGCCGATTCCACACGGAAACTCAATACAAAACAATCTTCAAAACAACCACCGTGCATTGTCTACACCAGAGATTAAACCCTTCCACGACAACAGAGAACATACTATTTATATGTATGTATATATGTATGTATATATGTACGTATGTAATAATTGTTTCAAGCCGTTCGTCAGAAATTCAATTAAGAATAATTATTTAAATATTAAAAATTATTTATGGTTTTCTTATCTGTCGTCAGACATATTTCCATACCAAAAATAACACGAATAATTCAATTCATTTAACTGTCGTCTGATGAATTAATTAACTAAATGTGATTCCGATAAATTATACTCACCTTAACCCATTGAACAGTTGTTTTGATTTTTCTAGTAAATGGCAGAATTCTCCGACGATTCGTTTTTCCTCAGACTCCTCCAAGTCCGTCATCCGAAGAACCATTTTTCACTATTGATCCGACAAACCGAAACCCGGGTTTTTGACTCTGGAAAGGGGCACGAGAGTTCATCTGCATTGCAATTACATGTGCGAGTAGCATGCGCTGCAAGATTTACTGCGTCTGCACTGCAGTCGGCATTGCACACACGTACGTATATCAAATACCCGGATGACTAGCTCCCGAATTTAATTAAAAATTCCATCTGATGTTTTTCCATCATTTTTGAAATCATGGGTTTCACTACTGCTGAGAGTGACGAATCTCGCACTGTCATCATCAGTATGAGTGGGTCTGGGATGTAAGGCATGCAAATGTATGAATCTTTTTTTAAATCATTGATATAGGAGAGTGTTTAATCATTATCGCTACAAAAATGATTATTTATTGTTCCGGAAGAAATATGCAGCAGACTGCAGTCAAGATTAGGTGAATTCTGAACACGCTTAGCAGGGTTGTAGGAGTTCTCCCGCGTAGAAGTGAACGATTAGCCATTATTTTATAAATGCGATATCTATATTCAGTCATTGCACAACTCGGGAGAGATAAAAAGTCCAGAGCTATAGTCAAAGTCCCCTTGTATTTTTGAAATTACAGTTTTCACAATAATTTAGTTAGTCATTTTGACATTTGTATCTAGTGTTTTAGTATTTTGTATTTAGGACTGTTATTTATTCCTAAATACTAAGATAAAATCCATTAAATACTGCAGTGTTTTCTGGTGAGGAATCCAAATCGTTAAATCAAAATATACCACAGAGCAGGCAAAAGTGCTTTAACTGGAGATGACAACCCCATGTTAAATTGAAAAATAAACAAAGAAAAATCCGTCCCGGGTTATGGGCATCCGAGGTCAAAAATGTTGATTTTCACTCCATTGGTGAGGGAATGAATTTGAAATCGAAGACTTTTTCGGAGTAGATTTCAAAACAATGTCGATTTTCACACAGCGGTGGTCGATTGGTTATTGAGCTGGTGGGAAGTTTGAAGTTTGACATTTCGTGCGTGAGGCAACGGCGAGGTCAATTTGCCGATTTTGTAGATTCCAGAGAAAGTTGAAGAGGGTTACTACAACAATTTTCCAGAAAATCAACAGTTTTGACCTCGGATTACATTAACCCGTGACGAGAATTTACTGTTATTTTTTCGGGTTGTCATCTCCAGACTGCGGAGCTAGGATTGTCTGAAATATACTGAGTTTTCTAATAAATCTGGTTTGTTCCTTAAGCGAGAAAATAACCTTCCATGTACTACAATTAATTTCGACACCAAAGAATATGTTTGTGAAATCAATTGCAATTCTTCACTTGAAATGTGAAGAAAAATTACAGGGGAAATAGAATTAGATGTTGGCTCCGATTCATGACAAAAGTACCACAGTTGCTTGACCGTATAATTTCAATTAAGACAGACGAATTCACCCAAAATCATAGAAGCTACTGAATATATTCAACTAATTACTCAGAAGAATTATTTCCCGATTCGGCCATGACCCAAACAGACAAGTTATAAACAACCAAAATTTATACATCTCATTTCACACAGATAAACATATGAATCATATGTCATCAAACCATTTTTAGAATGGTCAGATGACAATATGTGAACATAGTAGAAGCTAAGAATAAACCAACCTG